>JAQFXT010000926.1:0-23195 GCA_034683725.1 Strigamia crassipes | reverse complement strand
TTTTGTTATTTTTGGTTAAATTTTTGTTATTTTTGGTTAAATTTTTGTTATTTTTGGTTAAATTTTTGTTATTTTTGGTTAAATTTTTGTTATTTTTGATGAATTTTTGTTAAATTTTTGTTATTTTTGATAAATTTTGGTAAAATTTTTGTTATTTTTGATGAATTTTGGTTAAGTTTCTGTTGTTTTTGATGAATTTTGGTTATTTTTGATGAATTTCGGTTAAATTTTTGTTATTTTTTATAAATTTTGGTTAAATTTTTGTTATTTTTGTTATTTTTGATGAATTTTTGTTATTTTGATGAATTTTGGTTAAATTTCTGTTGTTTTTGATGAATTATTGTTGTTTTTTTTACTGAATTTTTGTTGTTTTTTTTACTGAATTTTTGTTATTTTTTTGCAGCCAAAAGCGACTGGGGAGCAGAAGACGAAGCCGACGCAGCAGTGCGTGCGGGAGTTGCGCGGTTTGGGCTTGAGTCCGGACATAGTTGTTTGTCGAAGCGAGAACCCCGTGACGGAATTAGTCCGGGACAAATTGTCAATGTATTGTCACGTAGCCAAAGAGCACGTGATTTGTATCCACGATTGTTCTTCGATTTACCGCGTGCCGTTGTTGTTGGAAGGGCAGAATTTGGTCGAATTCTTCACGGAACGACTCAAATTGAACATCCAAACGCCCAGACCGCGACGGCTGTTGCAACAATGGAAGGAACTCGCCGACAAGTAACTAAAAAAAAAATAATAAAAATAATTTTTTTTAAATAATTTAAAAAATTTTCAGACATGACAAAGTGCTGACTGACGTAAACATCGCTTTGGTGGGCAAATACACGAGATTAAAAGACGCGTACACGTCCGTCAACAAGGCGCTCGAGCACGCGGCACTCGCGTCTGGTTACCGGCTTAATTTGAAATACATCGCGTCGACGGATTTGGAACTGTCGACTAAAGAAACCGACGCTGTCAAGTACCACGAATCGTGGCAACAGCTGTGTAGTAGCAAGTAAATTAAAATTTTTTAAAAAAAAATAAAAATTTTTGGTTAATTTTTCAAATTATTAATTTTTTTAGTGGCTTGATCGTGCCCGGTGGTTTCGGTGCGCGCGGAATCGACGGGAAAGTGGCGGCCATTCGATGGGCGCGCGAGAACAAAAAACCGTTTCTAGGGATCTGTTTGGGGATGCAGTGCGCCATCATCGAGTTCGCACGAAACGTGCTCAATTTAGAAGATGCAAATTCCAAAGAAACCGACCCAAACACGACGTACCCGGTCGTGATCGAGATGCCCGAACACAACCCGGGCAAAATGGGCGGCACGATGAGATTAGGGAGGAAATTAACTCAATTTGTCACGCAGAAATCGATTATACGTGCGTTTAAAACGCGTCTATTCATTAATATTTGTTAATTAATTAATTTTTTTTTTTGTTTAGGACAATTGTACGGCGATGCGGATCATATTGCCGAGCGACACAGGCATCGGTACGAAGTCAACCCCGCCATGATCGATGATTTCGAATCTGCGGGACTGAAATTTGTGGGCAAAGACGACGAGGGCCAGCGAATGGAAATTATGGAACTGGAAGGTTTTTTTTTTTAAAAAAAATTATAATAATTGTTTTTTTTTAGTTTTTTTTATCTAAAATTATAAATTTTTTTTTTTGTTTAATTTTAGAACATCCGTATTTTGTGGCGGTTCAATTCCATCCGGAATACATTTCGCGCCCGTTGAAACCTTCGCCGCCATATTTAGGCTTAATTCTAGCATCGTGCGGGAAGTTGCAAACTTACTTGGCAAAGAATTGTCGATTCCCACCGGAAGGATGGTCCGACGATGAGTATTTCGATGAACTGGGTGAAGATTCCGCTATCGATATAACGTGTTCGACGTCCGTCAAAACCGAGTAATTGAATTTTAAAAGAAAATAAAAAAAAATAAATCATGTTTAGTTTTGTCAGGAAACGAATTAAAAATTGAAGGGGAAAAAAAAAAAAAAAACAATAAAAACTCAACCTGAAAATTCAATGCAAATTGACGATTTAATTTTTTTTTTTTTGTATTTTAACTTTGTAAAACCTTGAAATTAGCAGCAGATAAAAATAATTCTGGAATTTTTATTCGAGGGACACGACTTACATTAATTCCAATTTTTATTCATTCAATCGCTACAAGAGTGTCGTCAAAGATTGAATTAGTAGAAAGTGGGAAGTGCAAACAAGCAAACACCGGGTGCGGATTCACCCAATCAAAAAGCAATTTTTCTTTTTCTTAAATTAATGTGAATATTTTTTTTTTTTCGTTTTTTAAAATATATATATAATACATCGCTAAATGACTAATAAAAAAAAGTGGATACAAACGCGTTTGTACACAACTCAATCCTCGCTTATAGACCATATACAAAAGAAATTTCTCACAAGCAATTCTACAATCAACAATTCGTTATTTTGCGCATTATTTTATGTACATTTTCATGTAATTTGAATTTTTCGTATAAACTAGTCAAGAAAATCGTCTAAAAAGAGAAGAAAAAAAAAATTTGAAAAAAATCAAATTAAAGTGAGCAAAAATGGATTCCAGCAAAAAGACTTCTAAATTTAAAATACTCTGACAATTTTCACGCATTTCCAAGTATTTATCTGCTAATGAAGGTGAAAAATGAAGAGTATTTGTCGACTGAATCAATGAATTACAAAAAAAAAAAAAAAAAAAAATTACAATTTAATTCACGGACCCCCCCACTTAGTTAAATGCGTGTGAAACATTAAACGATATGACATAATTGACAAGATCACAGCAAAAATTTAAAAAAAAATTTAAAAAAAAAAAGAAAAAAAAAATTAATTAAAAAAAACTACAATAGGGGTCGCTCGCTCGCTCCACTTCGATTAGCAGATCCCGCGCCGGCACAACGCACCAAATTGTAACAACAATAATGAAAAAAAAAAACAAGAGAAAGTTGTCAACAAAAGACATCTAAAAGTTGACTTGTTTTATTTAAACTTATCATTATTTTGTGTCTAAGTTGACTAAATTCGACACTAGTCGACTGTTAAGAAATATCTGAAAGATAAAACAGCAATTAGTTGACGTGGCAAACAAACGCAAGGGGCTCGTTTTTGTCGATCGTTCTCAACCTGTCACATTGGTTTCTTGTTTCTTCGCGAAGTTGTCCTCGAAAGCGATGAACGGCGCGGACGTTCCGTTGCTGGGGACGTTGGAGTTGAGGCTGTCGGCGTTGTTGATAAAGTCCTCGTTTTTCGAGAATGTGTTGGTCGGTGCGCAAACACTTAAATCGATTAACTGCTCGAAGTCGGCGTTTGTCACTTGTGGTTTCTGGTTGATGATGTCTCGCGATGCGAAATCGTCAGCGGGTTCCACCACGGGACTAAAAAAAAAATAATTTTAAATAAATTTTTTTTTTTTATAATTGATTAATTTGATTGATTTTTTCTTACACTTGTTCGTCGGCACCGTGATCCATTTCCTGCACGAATGGATTGGTCGAGACGCCGTTGGCGTGCGAGTTCAGGTCGCCATTGTGGTTCCATTCGTTGACCACGGAGGGCATGCTGGTGCTCATCAAATCGTCTATTACGTTCGGTTTCGATTCGACAATAAGAGACGTTTGCATCGGTGACTGTTCGGACCCCGGCAATTCCGCATGAGGCTGTTGGAATAATTGAATTTTTTTTTTTTGTTGTTAATTTTTCGTTTCGAATGGAAATGTTTGGAAAGTTACTTTAGTTGGTGTCGTAACAGGAGTATTTCCAGAATTTCCTGATCCTTTCCCCCGTGTGCGACTCATAATAGCTTCGACACGCTGAGAAAAATATTTTAAAAATATTTTAAAAGCCATAAATTGCAATAGAAACGTCAATAACATTTTAAAAGCCATAAATTGCAGTAGAAACGTCAAAAACGGAAGAAATTGCATTAAAAACATTAAAGAGCTGACCTAAATGTATCAAAAACATCAAAAAACGGACAAAATTGCAATAGAAATGTTAAAAAAACCAGACAAAATTGCAATAGAAACGTTAAAAAACGAAAAAAATTGCAATAAAAACGTCAAAAAACGTAGAAAATTTGACACTTTTATGACACTTACAATGACAAAATTGCAAAAAACAGAAAAAATTTTAACAAAACGAAAAAAAATTGCAACAAAACGAAAAAAATTGCAATACCATGAAAAAATTGCAATGAAAACATGGAAGAAATTGTAATGAAAACATGAAAAAATTGCAGTAAAAACATGAAAAAATTGCAATGAAAACATGAAGAAATTGCAATGAAAACATGAAGAAATTGCAATGAAAACATGAATAAACGTATAATTCTGCAAACTACACAATAAAAACTGAAAATTTGCAATGAAAACATGAAGAAATTGCAATGAAAACATGAAGAAATTGCAGTAAAAACATGAAAAAATTGCAATGAAAACATGAAGAAATTGCAATGAAAACATGAAGAAATTGCAATGAAAACATGAAGAAATTGCAGTAAAAACATGAAAAAATTGCAATGAAAACATGAAGAAATTGCAATGAAAACATGAAGAAATTGCAATGAAAACATGAATAAACGTATAATACTGCAAACTACACAATAAAAACTGAAAAATTGCAATAAAACCATTAAAAACCAAACAAAACTGCAACAAAACCATGAAAATCAATTACTTTTCTCCTTTCGGCCCTCTCTTCTTCCTCTTTGCGAAGCTGTTCCTCAGTCTCCTTCCGTATCTTCTCTTGCTCCTCACGTGCCTTCCTCTCCTGCTCCTGCCGCTCGATTTTCTACGCAAACCAGAATTCAACCACAAATTAAAACACCAACCGATCCAAAACTAAAAAAAAAACCAATTAACCAATTTGGCTTCCTCGTCCTTCCTCTTCTTCTCTTCCTCCTCCCTGAGCGACTGCTCCTCGATCGCTTTCTGCAGCCGTTCGGCTTCGATTATCCGAAGTTCGTCTTGCTCGATCTCCCACCTCTGTCGCTCCTCCTCCTCTTGGCGGATCCGCTCTTCCTCCTCGCGTTGCAGCTGCTCCTGTCTCTGTCTCTCGAGTTCCGCCTCCCTCTCGGCCTGCTCGCGCGCCTGGCGACGCCGCTCGGCCAGCGCCGCCTTGGCCTCGCCTTCCGTGGTCAGCCGAGGTTTCCCGGGGGTTCCGGCGGCGGCTTCGGCCGTCGGCGGCGGGGTTTCCTCGCGGCTTGGTATGTTTTCAGTGTTGGCCGGCTTGGCAGTCTCAGCTTCAACGACCTTTGGCTTTTTAATCTCCGTTTTCGTCTCCGAAGGAATTTCTTTAGGTTCGTCCGGGGAAGCTGCGGGAATAGGAGGAGCTTGTTCTATTGTCGGTGATTGTTTGGGCGAAGCTTTGGCCAGCAATTTCGCGGGTTTGGGTGCAACCTTCGATCAAAAATACAAATTAGTAAGATAAAACATTAGATGGGATGTAGGATGCGGTGATAAAACAACTGTTTGATAAAATTTGACACGATTTCATAATTTGTTTCAATATCTTGAGATTTTTGATAAATTTAGTAACGAGTTCGTAATGCTTCGATATCTTGAGATTTTTGATAAATTGTGAAGCAATTTCAAGATATCGAAACAAATAATGAAATTATTTCACAATATATCAAAAACTTCCAAAACATTTCATAAATTTCGTACAAATTTAAGAAATTTTTGTTAAATTTCGAACAAATTTGAGAAATTTTTGATACATTTCATACAAATTTGAGAAATTTTTGATACATTTCATACAAATTTGAGAAATTTTTGATACATTTCATACAAATTTGAGAAATTTTTGATCCATTTCATACAAATTTGAGAAATTTTTGATCCATTTCATACAAATTTAAGAAATTTTTCAAAAATTACGTACAAATTTGAGAAATTTTTCAAAAATTACGTATAAATTTGACAAATATTTGTGATCAATTTCATACAAATTTCTCTACATACAAGTCAAAACTCGATTATTTCAGTATTTTGTTACACCACTGACCACAAACCATTTAAAAAATTACTTTTGGCTTATCTCTCGGTGAATTTACAGACGGTTTTTTATGCACAGCCTCAATTCTGGCCGCAGTTGGAGGCTTTCGAGCGGAAGATGGCAACGGTGGCGCCTTAGCAACGGAAAGAGACGCGTCTCCAACAACCCGCTCGGCGCCCACACTCTTCGCTCTCGGAGTCTTCGCAACGGGAGTCGCTAAACAAACAAAAACAAATCAAAAATAAATCCCCAAAAAAAAACCTAAAAAAAAAAAAAAACCCACATTTCCTATCCGTGCTGCGTCCCTGTCTCTCGTCGCCACCCTCGACCGAATCCGGAGTGCTCCCGGCGATACTCAACGGTCGATTCGAACGGCGCGCCGGAGTCCGCGCTCTCATACTCACGGAATTCTGGCTCGCGTGACTCGATATCGACTGCTGAGATAAACTACTATTGGGTCTCGATGGGGAAGATGGAGTCGTTCGTGTCGCTAAAAAAAATTTAAAAAAATTTTAAAAAAAATTTAAAAAAATTACAAAACCAAAAAAAAAAATTGTCTTAGTGCGGGCAAGATGAAGCCTGAGCTTGTTAAAACGCCTCCCCATCAAGCAATAGGTGAGTCAGTCAGTCAGTCACCACCACCATCACGTGTCAGTAGCAGAATCGGTGCATGGATTAAGTGAAAAAGACGGAAGAGTGAACACAATGTGGCTACAATAGTGAGAAACAGGTGACCCTATGTGGAGACATACCCACTGAACTGCGATCAGACTCATCGCCGCTCTTCTTCTTGACCAGATGCATCATGCTCTTGCTCATACCTGCCCGGCTGGCCAGCAGCAGCATGGCATTGGCCCGCAACTGCGACGCCCTGGTCGGCCGTGGTGGCGCTGTGGGCGGCAGTTGCCACAAGCTCTTGGCCAACTTGTCGTTTTTCTGCAACGAATGCGGGCCGGCGGCGGCGGCGGCGGCGGCGGGGTCGCCAGCTAAGTGCGACAGGCTTTTGCTGGCCGCTCGCGTTTGCTGGAGCCGCTTATTGGCCGACTGGAGGCGGCGCCGGCAGGGGGACGTCGAATGGGCGAGGTGGGTCATGCTCTTGGTTTTGCTGCCGAGCGAATTGGTGGTGGTGGTGACGAGGCTATTTCCGCGTTGCTCGCTCGATTCGTGCAGGGCTGCTTGCAAGTTGACGTGGCGCCGAGGCGCCGCCAGCTGATCCAGCCGCGTCATGCTGTACGCCCTACCTGGAGATTGGTTGCGCGGACTGTCTTGAACGGCCAGGATCGTCGGATGCAGGTCCGTTTTCCTACGTCCGCGGCCCAACGGGACACCTATGGATGTACAACTTCGAGTCATCAAATCTTCACCTGAAAAAAAAAAACAAATTAATTAATTTTTTAGTTAAAAAAGAAATTTTAAATAAAAAAAACATGCGCAGAATCAAATAAAAGCGAAGAAACGTACAAAAACAAACGTAAGGCTTACGGAATCCTTAAATTCGCTACCTAGATTGTGAAAACAACGGACTATTAAAGCTTTTGCACATGCGCAACTGATACGGGTCTATGAAACGCTACACGTAACACGATGTTAGTCGAGTTTTGTCAAACAAAAGTAGTTGAAATTTGTTGTTAATTCAAAGAAAAAGAATTGAAATCGAACTGGAAAGCGATTGTTTTGCTAGACGCTATAGAGGGAGCCGCTCAACTCACCAACGAAAACACCCGACCCCACGAGATTGACGGCAAACCTATTAGTTGGAAATGCGTGAGGCGGCGGAGGGCAGAATTCGTTCCGCGCCTCCTCCAGATCGCACTCCGGCGGGCCACCTGTACGAGAATTAACGGGCAACTTGTCAAGAGAATCCTCAGAGAAAGATGGAGAGATTACAGCGGAAGACCACTGGAAGAACGGCGACGAAACGCTAGTCAATGACTGATCCACTGCAAACGGAAATTCCAACGTAAACGAACAATACAAATTATAAACTTATATAGCTAAAATAGAACTAACAGTCTATGAAAAAGTAAAAAATTATTGAAAAAAAAAAAAATGAAATTTCCTTTAAATTAACGTAAAAAAAATAAAATTTCCATTAAATTAATGCAAATACAATGAAATTTCCATTAAATTAATGCAAAAACAATTAAATTTCCATTAAATTAATGCAAAAACAATTAAATTTCCATTAAATCAGTGCAAAAACAATGAAATTTCCATTAAATTAGTGCAAAAACAATGAAATTTCCATTAAATTAATGCAAAAACAATAAAATGTCTATTAAATTTCCATTAAATTAGTGCAAAAACAATGAAATTTCCATTAAATTAGTGCAAAAACAATGAAATTTCCATTAAATTAATGCAAAAACAATGAAATTTCCATTAAATTTATGCAAAAACAATGAAATTTCCATTAAATTAGTGCAAAAACAATGAAATTTCCATTAAATTAATGCAAAAACAATGAAATTTCCATTAAATTAATGCAAAAACAATAAAATTTCCATTAAATTAATGTAAAAACAATAAAACTTCAATTAAATTAATATAAAAAGATAAAATTTCCATTCAAATAATGTAAAAACAATCTGTCACAGGCGTGCATCCACGCTAATTTATGCAGATGTATTCATGTCCATGACGCGGATGTGACATGATCAGCGCTATTGTGGCGTTTACATCTTTCACCCCTCTCATTTCGCTAATAGTTTATCCCTCTGGTTTATCCCTCCAGTGTCTCGCAAGGCCTGGCTAACTGCGGTACAGTGCCGGCCGGCCGGCCGACACGCGAGCTTTTTGGCGACGTTCGCTAAACCCGCTATCTATCTATGCCGACAACCGGCCAACGTCATCCGAATCGAATCCAACGTGCGAGATGCTACCCGAGGACCCTAGCGCGGAGCATCCCAACGAAGGACAAAAATCCAAGTCCTAAATAATAAAATATTGGACACGAGGTCTTTAGCGCTCTGGGGTTCCGACGCCCTCGACTCCAAGTTCTTCCTGAGTAAACGCTAACCAACCTGTCGCGCCTTACACCGCGCACCGAACTTCGTCGAAAAAGGTGATCCGTGACAAATCACATTGCCGTTCAATTAATTAGAGTAAAATTATATTTTCATTCAATTAATTAGGGTAAAATTATATTTTCAATTAATTAGGGTAAAATTATATTTTCAATTAATTAGGGTAAAATAATATTTCCATTCAATTAATTAGGAAAATATTAAATATCCATTCAATTAATTAGGAAAATATTATATTTCCATTCAATTAATGAGGGTAAAATAATATTTCCATTCAATTAATTAGGAAAAAATATAATTTTCATTAAATCATAAGAAAAAAATAAAAATTCCATTCAATTAATGCAAAAAATATATAAAATTGCTATTAAACGATAATAAAAAAAAAATGTCTACCATCCACACCTGTCTTATTATCTAAACTATACGCCGAAATCGCCTTCTTCTTTTCGATTTCCCTCTCGGCGGAATGCCGACTGCCACCGTTGATCATCGACGTCGACATGTTACTCTGCGAAGCCGCACGGCGGCTGCCAAAGTACCCAGATTCCACGTCGAAAATTCGAGGTGTCGAACTGCCAAACGCAAACCCGATAGAGCTGCGCTGAGCGTTCCTCTTGGCCTCGAGCCTCGTCTCTCGCTCCAAATTCTTCCTCAAAATCGCCTCTTTTCGTTCCTAAAAAAAAAACAAAAAAAAAAAACATAAAAAAAAACTCATCAACCCCGCGCACAATTCAATCGCCTCCTCCTCTACCTTTTCCGCCACCCAAATTATCTTTTTCCGTTCCTCCACCTGCGACCGTCTTTCGTGGTCCCTCATTCGCAACTCGTCGATTTTCCTCCTGCGTTCGTCCTCTTGCTGTTCCCTCACTTTCTGCGCGTGCAACGCCGCCAATTTCAATTCGTCCAACTTTTTCTGCCGCTCTTCGGTTTGTCGTTCGCGCAGAATCCGGATCCGTTCTTCGCGGTCCACTTGAGAAAACATTCCTCCATCTAAAAAATCAAAAAAAAAATCAAAAAAATAAAATAAATCAATAAAAAATAAAATTAAAATAAAACACATATAACTCGAAAAAACAATAAAAACAGCCATTAAATGACGTCATATTACTAAATATATAAAATATATTCATGCTCGAGCCCACAGACAATGGAAATTCCTCATTTAATAAACTTAAAGCCGAAAATTTCCACTTTTAAACGACGAAAAAGCGGCAGTGGCACGTTTAAACGTTAACAAAACCCGTTTAGTTTGATAAAAAGCGTTTTAAAGCGTAAATTTGGACGTATAATACCTTGATCTTGGCAGTCACCATTGCCTGCATTGGGAAACAAGTTGTCACCATCAGCTGCTTGGGCAAACCAATACGAGTCTGCGGTCGTTCAGGAGGGGTAAAAAATAAAAAATAAAATTCAATTTTGACAAAATAAAAACAAAAATAAAGAAAAATAAATAAAAATAATCAAAGGATTAGTGATTGGATGCAGACTGTTTTTTTTTTTAATTTTTTAAAATTTTTTTTTTAGTTTTTTAAAAATTTTTTTCCATTCCCATGCAGGTAATGACTTGTATTTTTCCATTTCGTTTCATTCGAGGTTCCTTAAAGGACCGAATTAGTTGTTTTTTATGGATAACAAAAGTGTCAACGACATTGTTAATTTTTTAATTTTTTTTTTTGTTTTGAAATTTCAACACCTCATCGTACCTGGACTTCTGTAATCATTGGTTTGAATATTTTCTCCTTGTTCTTCCCCAGCACCAGCAAACCAGTACACACCACCTGAAGCACTCTCTGATTAACTCAAAATAATAATAATCATAAAATAAAACACAAAAATTGAATCAATTCAAATGATAATCGCGCAACCATTCAGCAAACTCGGTGCGATGACATCGAATCAAAATGCTAATTTCTCATTGGTCGGTTTTGCATTTGCTTTTAAAACGTTGTTTAAACGTTGTAAAAAAAAAAAAAATCAACAAAAATTTTTTTGTGCTACAGTTCGTCTTCAACCCGACAAAACATTATTACGGTCTACAAATGGTTTAAAATGATTCGTAACACATTAAACGATTATGCAACTCGCTGTCGAAGCGAAGCCAAAATGGCCGCCACGAAAAACAGCACCAAATAATTTTAAAAAAAATTAAATAATTTTAAATAAAACCCTTAGAATTAATCTTTAAAAAAAAATTGTTTTTTTTTTTTTAAATTTGGGTTCAAAAAACGCCATTTTGATACCTTTTAATGGCGACTTCCCAGGAGTAGAAGCTGCACGACTCCCGACAGTATTGGGCGACGACGCTTTAGCGAATTCTAACGAAGTTGGTACTCCAGCTTTAAAAAAAATAAAAAAATAAAAAATAAAAATAAAAATCTAATCAATAACCAAACAAACGTCAACATAAAAGCCACCGAACCACACCCAAATGAAAAAAAAAAATTTTAAAAAAAATGTAAAATAAAAAAATACCAGGATTTGTACAATTTTTAGACACAATCAAAATGTCGCCTTTCGGGTCCTGAATCAACACGCACAATTCGCTCATTTCGTCCTCATCGTCCGTTAAAACGTCCAGTGTGACTCGCGAGGGTTTCATTTCTCGAATGGGCACCCAGCCCAGACTACAATTGATCATTTGAGTGGGCGAAAACAATTTTTAAATTTAAATCTAACGTCAAGGATGACGATCAAAACAACTCATTTGATATTATTTTTATTTCTTATTTTTATTTTTGTTAATTTAATCAACAATCCAAGGTCGTGTGCATTACAAAGGCTTGACTAATACAATGCAATATCAAAGTATCAAGGAAAATCTCCACTTTATCAATTATTGCAATCGCCCGTGCGTGTTTTTCGTTTTAAAACTCGTTTTAACAAAACGACTTTTCTTTTTTATATAAAATTTGCTTAAAAATTCATTAGCGTGTGAACTTGCTGCTTTGACATTGGACCGCTGAGGTGAACGCAGACAAGCGTTTGGCACAAATAACTAACTCCAAGCAACTGTGAACGAATTAAATAACTTCCTGTTCCGGACACATGTCACAAAAATTTAATTTTTTGCTCCTGTACGAAATTAACCCGCAGTACCGGTCTGCGCCTAACCAAAAAAAACATCAAAAATCCACCAAAAAAACCACAAATCTCAAATTAAATATCCCAAAAAAAAAAATAAATAAATAAATCACGATTAAAAAACGACAATTCCATCATAATAAACAGATACAATTCCTTTTATCTGATTTGAGATGGAATAAAACCCCAACACATGTTCCTGTCTGTATCCAACGTTTTTTCCTGCTACGGAACAAAAACCTCATTCCTACACACATTTAAGCCCAATTTTCAATTCTAAATAACGCTAAATTAAATTGTAAGGTTAAAAACATAATCGCACGTCCTTGGCTCGAGTGTAATCGATGTAATTCGTGCGTACTTACGGTTTAAACTGTTTAAATCGTTCAAAATGTTTTGGTTAAACACATCTGTCACCTGCGCGCCAATCACGTCCCGCTCGTACAAATTTGACGGCATCGTTTTGCCCTGTGTCACAAACGACAACAAATTCGTGTTTCAACTCGACAAAAAATGTCCAAATTAAAAAAATAACTAAATAAATATCAAAAGGGTAATCAGTTACGCACGGAAATACCGACAAATTGCTTCGCTAGACAGTAAATGGAGATTTTCATCAGACCAGGAACGGGCGGATCTTATTAATAATCACGTGATCTTGTGAATGACTCATCTACGTCACTATTTCTCGAGCGAGGCGAGTTTGCAGCCAAAAACGGCCGATTGTTGGAGATATTGTGACGTCATCTAAAGGATTGGTTGAGCAAGGGTCAAGATGACGGATCGGATAAGGTTTTAGTAGAGTTGAGTCACCCCTGAATCGGAATTCATTTCGGGAAATTAAAATCAACGTAATCGAACGGAGTTTTTAGAATTTTAACGTCGTTAAATCACGCAAACACCGTTCGAAAACAACAACGGCGATTGTCTTTTCGTGGTTGGTTGGTTTGGTTAGATAAAAAGAGATTTTTCGTTTTTTGCATCACCTTTTGAACTGGGAAACGAAAAATAAATATTAACGGTCCTTCTGCTCGCAATTATCAATATTTTCTACTTATAGATCGTATCGCAACTACGAAAAAATATAGAACATATAAAACGGTTTTAAGCATCAAATAATAATTTTCCATGGTTAAAATCGAAAATTATTTACCGAAAAGACACGACTTGAAACACCACATCTTAGCACAACTAGCTGTTGCTCGCCGTTGCAGCCTCGCCCGGGTAAATGGAAAAGGGAATTCGAGGAACGGAAAAACCCTATTGAATCATCTAAAACCCCCGGAAAATAAAAATAAAAATCCGAAAAACCCAAACGATGTCAATAAACCTGCCTAAAAACATCTAAAAATCGATAAAAATAGATTCCGAGCGCATTTTAAACGCGAAAAAACCCAAACTGTTAACGGCATCTTCCTGCCTCTAGATGATGAAGTATAATCTAGAGTCCTATTTTTAGGCAAGGACTGAGCACATCATTCATCTAACGCAATTTTCCGTAAACAAAATCCCTAAAAAAAACGTGTTTTTAACGTTAAATTCCACGTGCAGATCAAAATTTTATAATTTGTAACAAAATGTATGCATTTTTTGATCATTTTCATCAAAAAAAGTGCAAAAATAATTTTTTTTGCCCAAATTCGTGGATTTTTTTAAATTTGAGCGCCGTTGGTTTGAAAGTGCAAAATCGGAGTATTCTGGCACATTAATTTCAATCTCGATTATTATGTTTTAATGAGGTCACTCGTTTTGTTCACCCATGCAAACATCCTCACCTTTAAAAGCGAACAAAACTCGCCTTCACCATTTGTTAGGCCTACCAGTTGGACACACATACGTCCATTGTGTTTAAATCGAGATTATTTGAATACTAAGTCATCAGCCTTGCAGACATATTTGGCATTTCATTCCTCATATATGGATGTGCAGCCAAGGTTGGATTCGCCATTTTTGAAACGACATTTCGCCAACTCAACCACCCGCTACGTCGACCCGAACGACGGATATCGAACATCCGAAGTTTCGGACGTAATCGGGACGCGATATCGACCTTATCCGACCGATAATACACGCTTAAACCCCTACCTGGTTTGTCACGGAGCTCCGGTTGGGTCTGATGACTGTCCGCCATTTCCAATTCACAAACTGCGCATGCGGTTTCGAGCGTGGCGCGGACCATCGACGATTTCTGGAATTAAAACCACAATGGCGCTTAGTTTTTATTCGTTTACAACGTAGCGCCGTTACGTGGCGCGGGCGGTCGAAGTAAAACTAAAAAAAGTGTCTGCTCGAGTTGAAAATGCCCGGTGGACGTCGAACTATACCGAAAACATTACCGTATCGTAGTTACAGCGTTTATTCGATATCGGAAGATGGAATTCGATCCAGGCGAGTCGCGAAATGAAAATAGTTATCCATTTTGTTATAGTCACGTGATGTTTGTTTCGGTTGTTTCGTTTCGTTTCAGAGTGTCGTCGGTTGCCCCTTCGTCCACCGCGGGCTCGAGCGATGGCGATTACCTGCATCCGATCATCACGATGCCGAAACACATCCCGATTCCGGATATTCCGGCGGACAGCGAGTTATTATTCGAAGTGATGGTGTTGTTGTACTCGTTCATGACCCTCGGTCTGCAGTACGTGAATTTGTACAAAACCGTCTGGTGGCTGCCGCACTCGCACGTCAAACACGCGGTGGTAATTGACGTATTTACGTCGTTTTGACGAAAAAATTAATTTTTATTTTCATTTTAGAATTTTTATCTTATCGATGTGAATGTTGCGCAGTTTATTTTCATCGTTTTGGTGCGGAGAATCGTTTGGTTCATCTTCAGAGACGTAAAAATGTGGATTTTTGTTTGGATTTTGACGTGAATTGACGTGAATTTGTGTGAATTTGTTCGCAGATTTTGAGTAATTTCCTACCGAGCGCGGTGCGCCAATTGGTGCTTAAAATCTGCCAGTTCGTCATGGGTTTCGTGTGGATTTCGGCGCTCGGGTGGTGCACGTATCAAATCCTTACCCATCATCCGGTCATGCACATGCTTTATTTATATTACCCGTGAGTTCATTAATCGATTTTTCCAACCGAAATTAATTTAAAATTAATTTTTTTATTTAGGGTTACGATTATTTATTTGATTTTACACGGAAGGACTTTGCCGCCATTTTTCGAGTTGTACCCGTCGTCGACCAAACCAACGAGTAAATCTCGCGCGACGGTCGACGCCAACCAAAACCAACAACTGCGCCATGTTTGTTATTTGACGGCCGATGCGGTTCGCGACGAAGTGGAGCTGTTCAAGACGAATTTCAACGACAGACTCAAAAGCGTGCTTTTCAATGCGCTCGTCAGCGCTTACTATTCGTCGTTCATTCCCTGTTGCTTCACGCAGGTGCGAAGAGAGACAAAAATTATCATTTTATACGTCGTTGTTAATCTTTATTTATTTATTTATTTATTTATTTTTTTATATTAGAGTGCCCTTACGTACGAGTTTTATCACGTGGTTCAGCACATGGTGTTCACTTGGTTCAGTTGTTTTACTTTGCATTTCCTAAACGCGTTCCCGCCTTATTATTGCGACGTTTTGCATCGGTCAGCGCTCCATTTGGGTCGGTGGCAGAAGCTGGAATCCAGAAATCTACACATTCCATACCTCCCGTATATTTTTTTTAATGTAAAAAAAAAATATTAGTTGATTTTGATTCGATTTTAAATGAATTGGATTAGATGGTCCGAGTCGTCGCTCTGGCACCAGGGCGCATTGGTCAAACAAACGAAGGAGTTATTCAGAGCTGAAGGACGAATTAACGCGGCCGAACCTGGCAACTCAACACATTCAAGATTTTATGTGAGAAAATTATTATTTTGCCTGATTTTGCCTGTTTTTTTTGGATGATTTGGATGATTTGGATGATTTTTTGAAAAATGATTTTTTTGATTAATGATTTTTTTGATTTTTAAAAAAAATGATTTTTTTAAAAAATAATTTTTTTGACTTTTTGAAAAATGATTTTTTTGATTTTTTTTTGTTTTTTTTTTTCAGACTTTTTTCATCAATCCATCCACTTGCCTTTGCTGTCTGCTGGGTCTGCAGTTGGCGGTGATCATCGCTCAAATCTATCTTCTTTTCTGCTCGTCCGAATGGCACCGAATCATCTGCTTAGCGTTGTTGTTGTTTTGTAATTATTATTCACTTTTTAAGCTGTTTCGCGATTGCTTGGTTGTATGGAAAATCTACAGAGCCGAGCAACTCATCCAAGAACAAATGTCGAATTAAAAAAAAAAAAAAAAAATTTAAAATAATTTTTTTTTAAATAATTTATTCGCGTCTAATCCTCAGGATACAACGCGCGAAGCGACGCCCTCGGAATATACTGCGCGCCGTCGAATCCATCGAAATAATCGTCAATGCTTCGATGAATAATCTGCGAAAAAAAAATAATTTAAAAATAATTTAAAAATAATAAATAACAAAAAATCGAATCGCTTAAAACCTTCGTGTTTTTCGTCGGTATTAAATACTCCTCGGTCTCGTACATCCGGGTTTTTACACGGTCCCGTTGATCCACGAGGATTAAATAATGAGGTAGAGACGAATAAACCGTTATCGTATTGATCGGGTAATGTTTGTTCAGCCAGGATTGCGGGGCCTCGAAAAAATATTAAAATTAATTCAATTTTTAATTTTTTTTGAAATGTTTTACTTTTGCTTCGTGGTCCCAGCCGATGATGACGCCGTGGTAATTCGAACGTTTGTGTCGCACGACTTGTCCGATCCTAAATCGAACGTTTTTCGATCGGGGGCTTCGAATTGTCAACGATTCTGCTCGAATTTTTCGAATTTTATTAAAATAATTTTTGAAATTTTTTGAATTTTTAATTATTGTACCTGCCTGCAAAATATCCACTCGTTCCTCCTCGATATTTGACGACTTCAACAGCAGGGGATTCTCTATCGGATGACGATGTGGGACTTTTTCTGTTTGTTACGCGAAACCTGATTAACTGGAGTGGCAAATCGATAAACCAACGGAACCAAGCGCTCCATTGCAAGTACTCGGTTTTGTACTCGGAAATACTCGATAAAAAACTGAAAAATATACGTAAATAAGTTCAAAATTAATATTTTAAAGAAATTCGTCGAGTTGTTTCGATAATAAATACCATTTTTTCACCTGTTTAATGCGTGCGTGCGTTGGTTGTCGTTATTGTAGGCGAAATATTTACTTATCAGGTATTGAGTCGGAACGCAGAGCAGTAACAAACTCAGCTGGATCAGCTCGGTGCGAGTGAAAGGCATCGCGATAATAAATAACTAAATTTAAAATCGCACCGCACACGACGCACCACGCAACAAATCGCGAAATGACACGAATACCAACCCGAAGCAGCGAGCGGCCATTTTGTTTCACCAGACACGCGCGTCGATCAACGGCGGAAAATTCAAAATAAAAAATTCAAAATAAAAAAATTCTCCTCGCTCCAGTTCCCCACCACCCACGATAATAACACCCAATTAAAATATTAAATTACAAATAATTTCACACCACAAAAAAAAAATCAAAAAAAAAAAAAAAAAACTCCGCAATAGCAATTTTGCACACCCGTTACGAAATGATCTCGCCGACATGTCTGGCGCAACACCTGCAACAACAACAGGAAAAATACATTTAAATAAAAATAAAATAAAAGAAAAAAATAATACACGCTTCACCGAGAAACCTCTTCCTGCTACCTGCACTTACTTCCGCCAATTTCACTTTTCCATTCCCAAAAATAAAAATTTCGTACCTGAAAAAAATGTAAAAAAAAAAAAATGTAAAAAAAAAATGTCAAGAAACCGCGAAAAAACAAAATATGTCAAAAACCTTGACCGAATTCGCACGGGGAATGAGTTCCGACACACTCATCACGCCCTCGTCCGAAGGCACCGCGAACTAGCAGCGGAGAACGCTCGTTTTGTCTCGCGGAACCCCGAGGAAAATGTGCGATTGATTTCTCGCTATGTAGGCCGCCGCCCGCCGGTGCGATGACGTAACGGAAGTGGCTGCGAAGTGCGGCGGTTGGAGTTCGCAGATCCATGAAGCGGACGCGGCGTGGATGGACGAGGAGCCCGTGGCACGTGCTCTGCTGGTGGCCGGCGTCACCTGCTTGACCGTCGGACTCGTCACGTTGGCCTTGGGCATCGTGTTCGTGTTCGTGGATCTACACGAACCCGAATTGCTCGTCGTGTGGGTCGTGGCGATCGCGAGCGGTGTCGGATCCATCGTGGCCGGCGCGCAGGTCTCGTCGTTCACTTGTCACGGTCGCAGCGCGCGTCCGCTCGGCGTCGGACGTCTGGTCGCGTTCGTCGGATCGGTGATGGTCGGAGTCGGACTGCAGGTCGCGTTGCTCGTTTTGTCGTCGTTTCACGTCATGAAAGGTAAAAAAAAATAAAAATAATTAATTTTTTGGTAATAAAGTTTTTCGTTTCGTTTTCGTTTTCGTTTTCGTTTTATGAGTCATTGGGAAAAGGTGTTTTGAAATGGAAACCAGATTTTTAGATGCGATTAAGTGTTTGGAAATGGAGATGGAATTGTAAAGGAATAAGCGGGTTAATAGTAATAGATACGATTGTTAAAAAATGAGGAAGAAGTTTCTTCATTCTTTTTTGTTTTGTTTTGTTTTGTTTTGTTTTGTTGTTTTTTTATCGTCACGTGACGGAGTGGATTTCCTGTCGGTTGACAACGGAATTTGTGGTTGTTAAAGAGTTAATTTATTTAGATTGTATAGGTTGGTGGTTGTTAATGTTGGGAAAATGTGTCGTTTATGGAATGGAGGTTGATGGAATTCTCACTTTTTGTTGTTGTTGTTGTTGTTGTTTTTTTTTTTTTTTTTTTTTTTTTTTTTTTTTTTTATTTTTTTTTTTTTTTTTTTTTTTTTTTTTTTTTTAATTTGAATATTCGTGGGTTAGCGGAAGATGATTTTATTTAGTGTGATTCCGTTTCCGTACGGTGATTCAGGAGCGTTATGGATAAATGAACTTTTCTAAAAAAAATTTAAAGTGAAGTATTTTAATGAGTTAGATTTACTCATCCCTTATAAAATTTTATGGATTTTGAATAAATGTTTGTAGTCAATTGAATCTAATTTTTCGACGTAAAAATTCAATTTTTCGACGAAAAAATTCAATTTTTCGACGTAAAAATTAAATTTCTCGACAAAAAAATTAAATTTTAGACGTAAAATCAAATTTTTAGATGTTAAATTAAATTTTTAGACGTAAAATTAAATTTTTAGACGTAAAATTAAATTTTTAGACGTAAAATTAAATTTTTAGACGTAAAATTAAATTTTTAGACGTAAAATCAAACTTTTGTCCGAAAAATTAAATTTTATCCGAAAAAATTAACTTTTATCTAAAAAAATTAATTTTTATCCAAAAAAATTAATTTTTATCCGAAAAAATTAACTTTTATCCGAAAAAATTAACTTTTATCCGAAAAAATTAACTTTTATCCGAAAAAATTAACTTTTATCCGAAAATAATTTTAAAAAATGTCTGCAATTTAAAAAAATTAATTTTTAATTTATATCTCATCCTAAAACTACAAAACACTTACTTTCTCCATCCACAGATGGCAGTCGTAAAGAAATATTCATCTTTTTCGTCGCCTCATCCACAATCCAGATGGCAGCACTCGTAATCGCTCCACTTTTACTCGCGTGTAATTCCCACATCAAAGTACAAAACCTAAAAAAAAATAAAATAAAATAAAATAAAATAAATAAATAAATAATTCTTATTGCACTTTCCAGATCCCAACCTACCGCTCGAAAAACTCCCACAATGCAAAGGAATCATCCGACAACTACGGCTTCATCGGCGACAGCGAAATGTGGTGCAGTTCGCGGCCCACCAAAAGCGCCAACTTGACCCGCTGGCCCGGAATGGACCACTTGGAATCCGTCACCGCTCGCTCGTCCACTTCGTCAGTGACCAGCATCCATCCGGGTCACTACATCGCCGGCGACCACCACCCGAACTTCATCGGGCCCTCGAGCGAAGACGCCAACTCCACGTCCTCCGCCCCATCCACCTCCACCGTGTTCGAGCAAAACGCCACCCCCAAACACCCCCCGAACCCCAACGGCGTCGTCCACGCGCAAATCCACCCCGCGACCCCCAAACTGCCCGTGCGCCCCCCGCGCCAGAGGGACGCGCTCAACCAACCGGAAACAAAAATGATCGTCTCGACCCTGGGGAGCCCGGGCCCCAAACGCATCTTCTTGTACGACCCCGTGGAAATGGACATTTCGAGCCCGCGGACTAAACGGGCCAATTTGAGCGAAGAAGAGACCGGAAGTGCGATCAACGCGTACGAGAACGCGTGGGTGGTGCGAAAGGGCATTTTTGGACATAATCTTCACGGGATTAATGTGAATGGGCTTCGGGCATTGAGGACTTCGAATAGTTTGAGGAATAAGGGTCGGCCGAAGGAGCCGCCGCCCGATGTGCCGAATGGGGCTCGACGTGGAGGAGATGATTATCGGCGGTTTGTGGTGGGGGATTGGGAGGATCTCAACTCGCCCATTGATGCGATTAAGGTGCAGGCGACTAGTACTCCGAAGCATTCGAGGAAAGTGACTTTTTTGGAGAGTGATACGTGAATTGTGTTGTGGTACCGCGAAAAATGGGATATTTATTTATTTATATCGTGTAATTTGATGTTTATCGAGAAAATTGATTTTTTTTTTAAATTGGTTTTATCGAGAAAATTGATTTTTCAACAATTTTTATCGAGAAAATTGATTTTTTTTAAATTATTTTTATCGAGAAAATTGATTTTTTTTAAATTATTTTTATCGAGAAAATTGATTTTTTTTAAATTATTTTTATCGAGAAAATTGATTTTTCAATAATTTTTATCGTGAAATTTGATTTTTCAACAATTTTTATCGAGAAAATTGATTTTTTAACAATTTTTATCGAGAAATTTAATTTTTTTTATCAATTTATATTGAAAAATCTGATTTTTTTCAACAATTTCTATCAAAACGAATTGATTTTTTCAACAATCTCAATGAAAAAACACAATTTTCTCAACAATTTCAATGAAAAAAAATTGATTTTTCAACAATCTCAATGGAAAATCACGATTTTCTCAACAATCTCAATGGAAAAAAAAAATTGATTTTTCAACAATTTATGTAAAAGAAAATTGATTTTTTCAATAATTTCTATAAAAAAATCTGATTTTTTTCTATAATTTCTATTGAAAAATACGATTTTTCGACAATTTCTATTGAAAATCTGATTTTTAAACAATTTCTATTGAAAATCTGATTTTTTTCCAACAACTTCTATCGAGAAATTCGATTTTTCAACAATTTCTATTGAAAATCTGATTTTTCAACAATTTCAATTGAAAATCTGATTTTTTTCAACAATTTCTATTGAAAATCTGATTTTTTTTCAACAATTTCTATTGAAAATCTGATTTTTTTCCAACAACTTCTATCGAGAAATTCGATTTTTCAATAATTCTATTGGAAAATCATAATTTTCTCAATGATAAAACAATGTTTTCAACATTCTCAAATTTTTGGTACCACAAAAAAACCTACAAAAAAAAAAAAAAAAAATTCAGATTATATTTATACATTCCTGGGAATAGCTTTAAACGATCATTTCAAGGGCATTCACCAACGAATACAAATTACCAGGCCTACCAATGTAAATAAAATTTTAAACGGCCTCGAAATAAAAATCTATTCCGTCCTAAATGGTCGGAATAATTAAACTAACGTGTGCACTAAATACATCTCTTAAAAAAAAATTCTTGCCGCAATATTAGCGTAATTTAATGCGCGCGTCGTCTCGGGCGATGATTATTCATTCGCGATGGCGGCAACGGCATCGGCAACGTCCGCGCACCAATTTATTCTGCTCGCAATCTTCAGGACATCCATCAAAGCTGATAATGTAGCTACACACACACTCTAGATCAAGTAAACCAGATGGTACGCGACAGACTTAAGTTATGCACATCCATCATGCACAAAGGCGAGTTATTCCAGCGCCCTCAAATTTAAAAACAAACCGTAACGGTCATAATTTCAAATAGCAAATAGCGCCATCTGTTATCGATTTTTTTAAATAAAAGTATAAAGCGACATCTGCTTCCTCGAATAACAAACATGGAATTCTAACCTAACCTGACCTAACCCATCCTAGATGTCTGTTACTTATCAATCGGCATTTTGTTTTCGAAGTTTGAAGTCGTATCGCTTATTGGTTGAAGGCAAACCCTCGCGTAATCCATGGTTGGTCAGCACTTCGCTCGGGCAAGAAGATTCTCCGTCTGATCCGACCATAAATCACGTGTTCCTGGCATCTGGTCAATTTGTGGCTCATGATTTACCGTTGGTTCCTAATAAATTAAACCCTCGATAGCTCTTGGAAATGTAAAACTTAGTTGTCCGAAATTTGTACGTACGAATTATGTTCCGATAGAACAATCCGCATTCTGTTGACAGAATCCAAACTTTTCTAGTCAAGTTTGACAATGATTTTTAGTCATTTTGGTCACTTTAGACAATGAATTTAGTCGTTTTGGTCAAGTTAGACATTGATTTTAGTCGTTTTGGTCAATTTAGATATTGATCTTAGTCATTTTGGTCAAGTTAGACATTGATTTTAGTCATTTTAGTCAATTTAGACATTGAATTTAGTCGTTTTAGTCAATTAAGACATTGAATTTAGTCGTTTTGATCAATTAAGACATTGAATTTAGTCGTTTTGGTCAATTAAGACATTGAATTTAGTCGTTTTGGTCAATTTAGATATTGATTTAGTAATTTTGGTCAATTAAAACATTGATTTTAGTCATTTTGGTCAATTAAAACATTGAATTTAGTCGTTTTGGTCAATTAAAACATTAAATTTAGTTGTTTTGGTCAATTTAGATATTGATTTAGTAATTTTGGTCAATTAAAACATTGATTTTAGTCATTTTGGTCAATTTAGATATTGATTTAGTAATTTTGGTCAATTAAAACATTGATTTTAGTCATTTTGGTCAATTAAAA
>JAQFXT010000925.1:0-23198 GCA_034683725.1 Strigamia crassipes | reverse complement strand
TTGAAATAAATATAATATAATATTTATATTATATTCTCAAATAAAAGGAGGAGAAATCTAGTGAATCCTCAAAGTAAATTTGAGGTCACCACAACTTGTTGTCTAAGAAATGTATTAAGTGAGTTATGCTAATGGTATAGTGGAAAAAGATTTTTGTCATTTGTACCCGAAATTCCAATATTTGGATTCCATTTGTGAATACGTCATGTGGTAAGTATTTTCGAAACTGCTTCGAAAATTTCCGAACCACACATCGTAGCCTTCATTGGCCAGGGTATAAGCTGAAAATACAACATATTTTTATACAAGTTTGTGGTCTAACGATAAGTTCTCACACCAATTGACACTGGACTTAACTTTGACTTACTGTCAATTCAAAAATCGGTGGATTGTGGGATTAAATTAACATTAAATAATGACTTAGACAAAACTTTTAAGTGGTCAACCAATCACGAGTCACTACAGTCTTGCAGTGATATGCAAGATTATGCGTGATTATGCGAGATGTTTCTCGCCGCCATTACCACCACAGGAATAAAGTAGGAAATGCATTTCTGGTCGGTAATTTCGTATTTGGCAGAAATATGACAGTTAATAATTTTTTTTTAAAGTCAGTTTATGTCAAGTAGGTGTGAACTAAGCTTTAATTGTTTTCAGGCTGGACTTACCAATACCATTAGGGATACTGACGTAACATGTCGACGATGAACCAATTCCGTTTAGAATTAAGACGGACAGGGCGTTTTCTCTGCGTTTCTTTGTGAGTCCATGTGGAATCCTTTGCATATCCAGGATGTAACCGTCATCTGTTGTTACAGCATGAGTCTCTACTGGATAGCCATGTTGTCGAATTTTTTGAGCCTTGTCGAGACCAAACAGTTTTAAATAACATTTAAGGTAATAGCAGGGGCGGATTTATGTATATGCAAAATAAGCAGTTGCTTAGGAGCCCCCACCCATTGGGGACCATGTTCATTTCTTAGACAGTCATTTCTTCATCTCTTCAACAGTCATTTCTTCGACAGTTTGTCGAGGTGACGTACTGTCGAAGAGATAATTGTTGAAAAGACGGGTTGTCGAAGAGATGAATGTTGAAGAGTTGATTGTCGATGTGAACAATTGTCGAAGAGTTGATTGTCGATGTGAACAATTGTCGAAAAGATTGATTGTTGAAGACTTGAATGTAGAAGAGACGGGCGGAAAAGACGTAAACGAATTTACAATTACAATAGTTAGACAGTTTGCTCATTTTAAGCTGTAATTATAAGCATGTATGTGTATCCGTCCAGTGCTCTACCGTGTATTGTCTTTTCCATAATTATATCGGCTTCCATCACTGGTTGTTACACTGCACTGCTTCCAATGAATTGATTGATACTGTGAAAAGTTGTGTCTTTTAATATACATTTACTTGTTTGTCTCTTCGACTGTTTGTCACTTTGAAAGAACGTCTCTTCGACCGTTTGTCACTTTGAAAGAACGTCTCTTCGACCGTTTGTCACTTTGACAGAACGTCTCTTCGACAGTCATCTCTTTGACAATACGTGTCTTCGACGTTTGCCTCTTTGACAATACGTGTTTTCGAAGAGATGATTGTTAAAGAAATGACTGTCGAAGAGATGACTGTTGAAGAGATGACTGTTGAAGAGATGACTGTCAAAGAGATGATTGTCGAAGAGATGACTGTCGAAGAGATGACTGTCGAAGAGATGACTGTCAAAGAGATGACTGTTGAAGAGATGACTGTCAAAGAGATGACTGCCAAAGAGATGACTGTCGAAGAAATGACGGTTGAAGGGATGACTATTTTTTATGACCTGTTGAAACCATGGCTCATCAAAGAGATGAACAATTCCATAATTTTCCGAAAAGAATTTAATTGATTAATTTTCCATCATCAAAAGCAGAAGAAAAAAAAGTTATAATGACTTCAATGTTTATTATGTATATAAAAAGATAATAATAAGTGTATTTTTATGTTTTTTAGCATTTTTGTACTTAGGGGCCCCGCAATACCTAAATACGCCTCTTGGTAACAGTATGCACATTCATAAGTCATGTTTAACTAGCACTATTGTTAAGTCTTATGCGCATGCCCACTCCGACTGAAAACAGACTAAATCGAATAACAATTTTATGAGTTATAAACAGAGTACTAACAAAATTGCCTAAGAAAATTATTTTTTGGGGAATGGATTATAGTGTCAAGTTGGCAGGTCACTTTTCAAGAACAGTTGCAAATTGGTTGCAAACAGTTGCAAATAATGAATACAAACTGAGAACTAACAAAATCAAATAGAAAACAATTCAAATTTGTAAAAATGTAGCGTATACTTGACAGCACAAAACATTAGTTTATTTTTTTTCTAACAGAATACAAATTAAAAAATTTAAAATACAAACAGTAGAAACTCTGTGTAACTCAGTACAAAGCGTTTGGACGGATTTGCTGTCAACTATACACACATCGAGACAAGCCACTTAAAAAGCAGTTTAAATGTGTTATTTGAAATCCTGTTTAATCTAAATTACTTTATGAATGTGCTTAATAATTTTTCTTACTGCGCTTGATGTTGAGATTTTGTATAGGGAAATTAGTAGGTCCTCATTGACATTGTAGCAAATTTCTTTGAAATTTTCACAATTGCATATTGAAGCAATGGAGCATAGCACTAACAGCATTATGGAATTCATGGATTCAATTTTGCTTAGGCAGCAGTGAAGAGTGTAAATTTAATAATTTATTTTCAAGGTAACTTTTTTATTTATAATAGTTTGTTTGTTTAGATAAGAGTGTTTTGGGAACACACATGCTCTTAAATTGTATTTTAGTTTCATGGTATGAATAATGTAGAAGCTGTTTTATTGTTTGGTTTGGATACGGTACAACCAGGGCCAGCTTTGTCCATAACGAGGCCCGGGTGCGAAAAGAATTGTGGGTATGTTATTTGTTGAATAATTGAGTAATATTATTTTGCTTTTTTTGTTTTTGTTTTTATCATTTTATTATTTTTGCTTTATTTTTCCGAGGCCCCATGCATAAATTTGGGGCAGATGCACAATCTGGGGCCCCATGCTCAACCTGGGTTGCCGTGCACCACCCAGGACCCGGGTGCCTTGCAACTGCTGCACCTGTTGCCGGCCCTGGTTACAACATGTTAAACAGGGCCCGGGCGCCTTGCACCTGCTGCACCTGTTGCCGGCCCTGGTTACAACATGTTAAACGCATTGCTTGGTTTATTTTTAAGTTTTTTAATTTTAATTTTAAACTTTTCTTTTATTTTTTTGAAATAAAACAAAAATTTAAGGGCTTTATTTATCTCACCTTCTTTTAATCTGATTAATTTTGCACTGCTTGGTTTTTCCACATGATGATTATTGTTATCTCACCAAATTTCCATTGCGAATACATTACAAAATGTTGCAAAAACATTTGCAAATCTTTGCAAAAAAATTTACAAAATGTAACAAAGATGTCAGCTAATTTTTGGATTACTTTAACGCCGAATACTGTTCCGTATTTATGAAGACATACAAATGTAAGCATCTTTTGGGTGTGGCAATAATGAAACATGTTAATGTAAGTGTAATAGAAAACAAGTACATTAAAAAAATTTAAAAAGATGTAAGAAAAGGAAAGTGTAATATTCAGTTATTTTTGGATGGGAAAAAACAGTGCAGAATATAATTAAGCAAGTGAGAAAATCAGGAAGTGTAAAATTAAGTTTTCTTTTAGGAGTAAAGTCAGGGGGAAAAGGAGGAAACAATATACTGTATATCCAAATTTTAGTAATGCATTTTTAACAATTATAAGCATTTAATGAGAATAAAGCAGTGCTTTGAGGTGGGAGAAATATTCCAAAATAAAACAGCACTGTATTCAGAATAAAAATTGTCTGTAACAACAGTTGCTGTTCCTTTTTCTGGGCTACACCCCCAAGAAAAAAAAATAGTCTACATGAGCATATGATTTTAAGGAAAAAGAGTCCCATAACAATAAAATACTTTTAAATTGTTTTTTGAACTGTATGACAAATGTAATTTTTAACAACTGATGTGTATTTTAAGTATTGAAAATGTAATAGCCAGATTGTTCCTTTGGAAGAATATTCTGCCCACTTGGAAGGGTAAGATGTAAAAATGAAGAGATTATTGCAAATGGTACCTGATTTGGTCATCTACCACTTTAAAAGTTTTACTATTGCAGTAATTTAGAAAAACTATACAGTAGCTTGCTAGATTAGAATCATCAAACAAAATTTTAAGCTTAAATTTGAATTTCTCAGCCAAAACTATCCTTTTCATCCCAGGGAAAGGAAATATTATATGGCTTTTATTACTCTGCACTAATAGAATTTGAAAATATTTAAAATAATTGGTGCAAGATGTGGCTAACTTGATTGCTTTAACCTTCACATTAAAGGGGTCCTGGCTTACGACTAGAAGCTCAGTAAATAGACAGTCGACGTTTTACATGCAATTGTTTAGCACATCGGTGCTATGCGTCCTCTTACAGGCGGCATACACGACGGCATGCCACAAAGTGTATATGTTAAAGGACCAAATTAGTGTAAGTAATCAGTCCAAGGTAATCAAGCAAGCAATGATTTCCAGTGAAATCTGGATATTTATACAAACAGATGGATTAATGGGGGATTATTAATTTGCCAATGAGAGGGGATTTCTTTTAAAATCTCTCCTATCCTGGGTCTTAATTGAGAGTACTCTTGTTCCGGGAGTAATTTTAACAATTAGGGGTCACGCTCGATCAACTATTCACCTGAAATTCAAATAGAATGTTCTGGTAATTAAATTACCAAGATCGAAGCGCTGGGATCACAAGTGAATTGTGAACACAACTAAATGTCTCGAATTAACTCTAAGATATCACCAATCTCAGTCCTACTATTTCAGCAGAAGCAAGAAGCGGTGATGTTGTTTGGAGTACGTTGATATATCTTCATGCTTTGTTATTGGTAAGAGTTTTTTTTGTTGCAGATTACTTATTGTTTGTTACTAAAGACTTGGATATGCTTGAAAAGATTGTCTCTATCGTGCTGTCTCTACACTGCACAGAAAATATGCATTTGTACACAAAAAAATGCACTTTGTAATGTGGTGACCTCAAATTTATCTGAGTGTTCACCTATTTATTTAATAATATTCTAAGTATTTTATTTGAGTAATTAAATAAAATGCCTAGAGTAACATCTGGCTGGCATATGCCAATCATCTCTCCTCCTCCCATTTTTCTAGGAGTTGAATTCCTGGTTACAGCTAAGCTAAGTGCCTGGATTTTATACAGTGTAACAGTTTGCCTGCAAATTGTTGAGCTGCAGACATCCCCAGATTTACCAAACTGTGCTTTCTGCACAGCTTTTGGTGCAGATTTCGGGAACGGACCAAGAGTTTTGGGCTCACTCTTGAATACATCACACTCCGAACAACATTACTGTTTTTCTTGGTGATAATTTGGAGTATCATTTGAGCCCAATTTGCTGTGATCACAAACCTTTGTAATCTCAGCTTTCTTTTTACTTACTGTATTTCTTCGATGAAAGGTCACGGCTTATATTTGCAAATACAATTGTTTGCCACGACCTACTAGTATAATCGAGGGCGACTTTTATTTGAGGGCACTGTCGGTGTACCAATCATATTCACACCATTCCTACGTACCGTTTACATTTTTGACTTTAAAAACGAAACCACAGTGTCAATAAAAGAAAGTATAAATAAATGGAACTAAAAAAAATTTTATTTAATAAATTAAATATTTAATTTAAAAAAGCACTAGTAATAGTGCAGAATTTAGCGCAACAATGCACTTTTTCAAGTTTTATCAGGCTGTGCTGATGACAGCGCTTGCCTGTGCTAATCGCTGATCAGCGCAAGCGGCACTGAATTCAACACCAGCACGAACAACCCTGGCCAAATGTAGCATTTGGCCATGGCTTCACCAGCCGACCCATTGTACCCGTTGATATACTGCCGGATGTCGGTCTAGTCCATGTATAATTACGATAAACTTGCGAAACCCAGTGAGTAACCATCATTGTGGTTACTCAGACCGGAATAAATGTCATGTCTTGAAAAAGTACCAACTTCCTTTTTTACACAGTATCCACTCTAGCACGATTTTACTGATTGCCTTGTAACCGAAGTAGTCGATATACGTCACTCGATGTATCCTCAATCTAAACCCGAATCGACATTGTCACATCGTGTCGCCCAGCACAATGTCGTCAGTTCCAGATGCTGTCTTCATGGGCACGGCATAAAACAGAATTTCTACCAGTGTTGAAACAGAATTGATCGGCATTGGATGAGTAGAAGACATATATGCTGCTTGAATATGGCCTAATTTACAATTCATTAGCATCGTAAAATATGCTAATGTATACAAAGATTGAGAAGATAAAAAAAATGGGGATAGTGCAGCGACAATGTGGACCTTTGCAGTGTATTTCGGCTGAAATGCGCTACTTCTGGTTTAAACTCCCAAAACCTTAACAAACCCCCATTAAACAGCATACACATGACATCAGATATTGACCTTGCACGAAATGTTGGATTGAGATAACTGATTTGATACATGTACTAAATCTCATATTATTACAACATGGAACAACTCTCGAATTTGTACTCAACAGTTCAAAATTAGATTCGAAAATGGTTTTAAACTATCTGAAATCGATTTCTGCACACTAGAACTAAGACACGACCTGTTTGGTTGGTAAAAATATAACTACTGATTTTATTCTTTAGAAACCTCTCCTTAAATAGTAAAAAGGACAATGCAATAGGTCTAGATTAGACAAACTTCTCCAATTCGTTAAACACCAAAATTTGTCATTGTTGGGGGTGGGGTTAACCCACACATGCATGCGGGGACATTAACCTGAACGGGGTAAACAATGGTTTTTCCAATATGGATCAAATTTCCAAAGACCCCCAATCTTATCTCTCTTTCAAATTTCTGACTCATTTCAACACTTTTTGAATTAACAAAGCACAAACAATATTTTCAATAAACAACACTAAAAAAACACTTCAAAAACTCCTTAGTTTGAACAACGTGTATAATTTATTGTTGGGGAAATGATCGGCAAGTGATTATTTCCCACAATAGCGAACAATAACTATGCCTTTAAAGGTAGCAAATAATATTCAGACTAACAATTTGGCTCAAAGCGTTTATAATTATCATGACTAATATTATAATAACAAAACAACAAGTTATATAATTACAAAGGATGCACTGAATAGTAAAATCAACAAATACCAAATACCAAATATTTACCGAATACTAAAATCATTGAATCTTTAGAATAAATACTGAAATATTCCCAAACTGGACTAGCCATAATAAAAAGGTTAAAATCAAATTGTAAAATGAAAATTTATGATAATAGTACACAAACCAAACTTTAAAATTTAAATTGTGAATATTAAATACTAAATGTTAAAAACTACAAACTTCAATCTCTACAATAATATAATAAAATTAAAAACTTACTGCAAGACGTGGGCGAAATGAAGCAAACAGCACGGCAAAAGCGTAATGAAACAACAAACAGCACAGCAAAGTTGAAATGAAACAATCAATGACTGCACGACAAATAAAATAGTGGAAAAAACATAGAATACGCGTAAAAACGGTATTCGGTATTCGGCCGGATTGTATCTAATATTTGGGCATTTACTATTTGGCCGGATACCGAATAGGCCAAATACCGAATACTAGCTGAATATTCGGTGCATTCCTAATAATTATAACTGCATCACAATGATTTCTCTGGTATTTGCCATTGTTTGGTTCACGTGGTTCTTTTGGTTGTGGTGACCATCCATTTTGAGGATTTTATTGTATTTCTTCTTTAATATTTATTTAATATTTATTTAATGTCGTTTTTCTCAGCAATGAACAAAATTGCCTAAAGTCTCAAAGGGGTAGCATACACCAGCTCCTTCTTCTCACCAGATGTTCGCAGACGTTATGGCCTGCAAACATACTGAGCCTTAGATGCTGTGCAGACTTAACGGTTTCTAACGACTGTTAAATGTGCACAAGCTCTGGGAGCACATTTGCGCATTTTGTGTATGTGTCTCAAGTGGATTTTCAATAAGCCAGAATATTCTGAGCTCATTTCTAATCTGATACTCAACCTTGCTTCACCGCTTCTTGCTCTGCCACTGTAGACTGAGATTGGTGATTTGTTGATCTGATTTAGGACTCACTGTGCTGACATTACCTATTTGTGTAATTTTAGCTTTCATATTGCGACGCAACGTGTGACTTGCTTGTAGTGTTCACGGAACACTTTAAGCCTTTTTCCTTGTGTTAGTTGTGTAGTTGGCGCATCGAGTTTACTTTGTTTTAACTAGCATACACCACAGAATCCTGTGAAAACCAACAAACTCATCATCACGTATATGCCGGAGCTTCTTGCCATTTTCTGTTCTTATTATTTTTGTGCCTAGCGCTTATTGTTTATTTTATTTTGGTATTTATTGTTTAATTATTTTATTGTATTTAAAGAATATATACTCTGTTCTTTGTTTATTTGAAACTTCTTGTTTCTTTGTTTTAATTACCTCTAGACACCAATGGCTGCAGAGTACAAGTCCAATTGGCATCTCAACGGCGTTGTTAGTTGAATATCGACCATGAAGACTCTAAAACACATTATTGGCGACGAGGATTTGATTACTTTACTTAAGTACTCGTATCAACTTTTGAAAGTGTATTTTTGTTTTTTGGTCGTTTTTGGAAAGGTCTGAGCACACATGTTAAGCCTATTTCTTTGAGGACCCTTTTGACAAATATTAATCGTTTTTTCTGCTTTTTTGATGGCATGGATTTCCAATGCCGGTTCGTTTTGTGGATTGTTTGGCGGATCTACTTCCATTCAAAGTTCGAAATAATTGCTTTTCAAAACATAAGAAAGCAAGCAAAATATATTTTAGGTATTTGGTAACTCTTTAAAAGAAAAACACTTACGATTCAAGTTTTTTCGCAAGCGGGATGAATGCTTGCGAACGCTACCAAGTCGGGACGACAAGTAGCATTAAGTTAAATCGGAAATGACGTAGAGACTACATTACGGTGACGACATAATTTGTCATATTTTCCATAACATAAGGATTGCTCCTTAAGTCAGGACACAAGTTCCTTGACTTTAGGTCAGTAGGGGGATAGACACAGATTGCTCTTCACTATCGGTTTACGAGGGCAAAGATTGTATCTTTTTTGATTTCATCCTCGCAAGGAAGAGGTGGCAGAGAGGTCTCTGCTTGAAAACACAGAATTGGAAAATACGCATAGTACACGATCAGTACATACAGCGGCATCGTTAGGGAGAAGCGGCATTGACTTGTCGGCATCAGAAAAAAGCTTGCATCTCCGTCATCGGAAGGAAACTGTACCTATTTGTTAGATAGTTGCAACATATAATCACATCTATTCTGAGTTCTGGGTAAGCGTACAAGGCATTTACTTCCGGTTTGAAGTGGGTATTTGTCAACATAAGGGGAGGGTGATTCTCCAATGAGATCACTGGCTCTGGGAATCCTTCCAATTACCTGGTACTGGATGTAAATACTCAGGCCACAGGAACTGGATACCAGGGAAACTTTTGCACAGTGGGGGTTGACCAGAAAGGGATATGCAGGGTACAGTTGTGCCCTAAGACCCCAAGTTCCGGGGAGGGTAGCTAATTTAACTGAATTGACGTAATATTCTAATAAATATACGCTGCTTTAAATTGGAAGAAATAGGTTGCTTTTTTTCCATGTTTGTTTGACTCATTTGGCATACAAAACGAGTGTTTTGTATGCTCAGAGGTTTTCATTCAACACCACTAGGCGCGAGTGCACCGTCTGGTGTTTAACTTGTGCATTATCGATGGTTCGAACTGTCACACTCTAACATTAGACAATCCACTTTCAGGCAGAAAACCTACAAGTTCAACTGCAAACTACAAATACAAATTGCCACAGCTTGTATTCGAGAGCGACTTGTTTCCAAGTGTTGATATTTTTCCGCGACTTGTAATCGAGGGCAACTTGTAATCGAGAGTGACTTTAAATCGAAGAAATACGGTACTGCACTTGGCAAAACCTTTTAACGCACTACATATTTCTCTTACAAGCTATTTGGCCGCAAATTGAGATGAGATAATAAAGTGAAAAACCCTTTGTTGGAGATTGTAAACACTGATATCAATAAAAATAGTCGCTACAAGCGAAATACCACGAAAGAAAACGACATGTTTTGCCTCCGTAAGCACAATCTGTTATCAAAATGGAGCCACTCGCCGTGGACGGATCATCCCAGCCAATCTCCATAAAAATTTTACTTGCACACGTTTTCAATTTGCATAACTCTAAAATAAAAAATAAAATAAAAGAAAATTCCTTTCTATATTTCTCGACACAACTAACTCCGCTTTTTATTATCAACTCCCTCGTTTTTTATTTCTCACACACCAATCACCATTTTCATACTAAACAACTCTGTAATAACTTTGATTACTCCCCCTTCTGGTCATACCCCGAACAAGAGATAAAAAAAATAAAAATAAAAAAAAATTAATGTTTTGTTTTCTATTTTCATTGTGGTCAATTTTGAAAAGGTTTAAGTTAATTTTTTTTCTTCTCTTTCTCTCCTGGTCATTAAATGATCTTTTGTTTGGGAGTTTGAATTGGACGGAATAAAACAGCGTGACGTTTCCACTCGATTAAACGCAGCTGTTGGAGTTTCAACCCTTTTCTTTTCTTTTTCTTGAATGTATGGAGATTGCAGCTGTGGATATGCTTTTTTGGACGTTTTTGGCCAAAATCTTTATCCATTGCGTTTGATCGACGGCGGAATTTGCTGTTTCCAAGGAGTTGATGCACTTTGGCTTTACGACGTAGCAAATTACTTTCAGCAGTGCCTTCCTTTCCTACTCTCAACCCCTTTAACACCAATCCATTAAGACCAAATGACCTTCCGTCGTCTCGTCGAGAGAGATTCCTTCCATTTGTAAATACATGTACCGTAAATAAAATGCAAAAAAATATTAATGTTGGAAACGAGCCAATAGGCAAATCGCTTTAAGGCCAGACGCATAAACTTTGCTTTTTTCAAGAGAAATAAAATAAAAACAAATAGGAGTGAAATTTGAGCCGTCAAAGTGCCAAGTGTGGAGATCCGAAAACATGCGGTTAATAAATTGTTTTGTTTTATACGGCAAATGTGATAGGTAAAAGTAGGGTTTCCAGAGTGGAGTGTATTGGAATTAATGACACCTAGTGTCAAAATGTAGTATGATTGTATTTGTTTTAAAAGTATCCAGAAATGAATGTGTATGGGGTTTGTTATCAAGTAGTTGTGATCAATTTGAAGATGTAACACAGAGGACATGTTTTTCTTTTTCAATTGAAATATTATGTCTTTCATTCATCTTAAAATGTTTTTATTGGTTTTCAATTTTTTATGAAATTTTTCAATTTCTATAAACATTTTTAATTTTCCATGAAATTTTTGCGATTTTTCATAAAATTTTTGCGATTTTCTGTGAAATTTTTGCGATTTTCCATGAAATTTTGCAATTTTCCATACAATTTTGCAATTTTCATTTTTGAAAAAAAAAAAGACATTTTTGCAATTTTTCATGAAATTTTTGCAATTTTCTATGAAATTTTTGCAATTTTCCATACAATTATGCAATTTTCATTTTTGAAAAAAAAGAAAGACATTTTTGCAATTTTCTATAAAATTTTTGCAATTTTATATGAAATTTTTGCAATTTTCTACGAAATTTTTACAATTTTCCATGAAATTTTTGCAATTTATCATGAAATTTTTACAATTTTCCATGAAATTTTGCAATTTTCTACAAAATTTTGCAATTTTCCATACGATTTTGCAATTTTCATTTTTGAAGAAAAAAAAATCTTAATGTTTTAATTAAAAAATTAAAAATTAAAACTTTGAAGATTTTGCACATATTTTTTTAAGAATCAGTCGGTTCCTTGACGTTAATCATCAAAACACCTAAAACAGCACTTCATTTGAAATCCGAAGTGGCGCCTCCTCTCAGACACTGCAGGTGGGCACCCAAGTCACCAATAACAACATTTAAATAATAAATACCGATTTCCAGCAAACGAGGAAACAGCAATTTAAAACCTTGATCACCTGAACTAATCCGAAAAACACCAAAAATTAGCTTTTATTACTTTTCTCCTCTTTATTACCTCGCAATTGAAATAATAGCAACAGGGTTGATTTTTATTTTATGAGTGCAACGAAAGCCGGCCCAGTTTACGACAATTTTCCAGACAAGCAAACAATTTACTCTTTTTCCACGAACTCGCCATCACATCTCTTGTATCATTAGCCAGATCAAATTAACAAAAAAAAAAAATAAAAAAATAAAAAAATTTCATTAAAAAAAAATTTTTTTTTTTTTGCATTATTTTTATTATTTATTAATTTATTAAGACACTAGAACTTTTTCTTTCTTAACCTACATTTCTCCCATCACCTCATAAAAATCCGGTCTAATGAAGTTGCTGACACCTGATGAATATTCAACACCTCATTTCACATCATAAAAATGACATGAAAATAGACGCCACTCATCTTCTTCATTCACATTCAACAAAAGGGTTAAAACTCCTTGTTAAAATCTCGAAAAGAAAGGAGAAAAGACTCCAACAAATTGCCTTTTGTTTCCTTTATCTCTTGCACATCTCAAAAAAATTGATTGACAGATTTGGATTTTATATCTTTTTTGTCGGATTCAAATTACAAATGGAGGTGGATTTGCAAGGATAAATCAAATAAATGAGCTCTGAGCAAGCGAGCTTTGCAGTTGCAATCCTCTCATTTGCATACCAAGAAACATCAGCTCGAGGCGAACCGCAGATTTGGAACTGCGATGCGAACCTCGTTATAACGAAGCGTCGGACTCGCGGCCACATTTCGCTCTAACGAGGTCCGCTGTAAACCCCGCTTCCAAGAATTAATATTGTAGAATTAACAGTTTAACATTTCCCACTGCGCGTGCGTAATTACACCGTGGAAAGCGTCATTTGCATATTTGTCACCAAAGACGATTATAAAACTTTTATGGGTCTGCTCTTTTGCAAGCAACAAAAGTGAAGAGTTAAAAAAAGAAGAAAGAAAAAAAAAAATCTTTTTGATCTGATTTAGCTTTATCCCATGGAATTGGAACCATAAAACCACTTTTCTTTTTCTTTTTGCATTTCTATTGAACAGGTGGTGTTGCTCAAAATGGACGTTGCATTCAGATTGACTTTTCCCACACTTGTCTTTTCCATCCATCGACTTGAATAAACAATTATTGTGGCACACAAGGCAGAGAACTGCTCATAAAACCCAATTTACTACTGCATTTTATGATCAAATGCAGTCTGTCATTTCATGAAGCAAATGCTGAGCCATAAAAGAGAGCAGAAATGCCACCAGGAGTCCCCACATACAAAAGAAGGGAAGGTAATGCTATGCTACACATATCAAACTTGTTTATTATTATTATCATTGCATGGTTAACACATTCCTTTTATTTTTTTTTATTTTTTATTTATTTTTTTTTATTTATCTTTTCATGTTTTATAAACAACTTTGCTTGGAGTTTGACTGGTGTCAATAAAGTCTTAAGCAGATTACAATAAGTATAAACATCATAAATAAAAGTGTTATAGTTGTCTATTTCTTTTTACAACTTGTTTGTTTAATCTATAATTCATCGGGATTTTTTTTTTTTTAGTTGATCTGTCACATGTAGAGTTGGGTAATTGATATGATTATCTTGGGATCCATGGGTGGATTGGGGAAGCAGCCCAGCAAGACATAGGGGTCAAATGAAAGGGCTGGGAGGAAGGTTTTGATAGCTGCTTGCCAGTGGCATGATTAAATGCATGTAATTTGTGGCGTGCATAAAGTGGAGAAAATTTTATTGTTTGTTTGTGTTTTGCGTGTATATGCATAAAAATGTTGAATATTTTTAAGACTTTTTGGCAATTTTTCAAATCTTTTTGCAATTTTTCAAATCTTTTTGGCAATTTTTAAAATCTTTTTGCAATTTTTTAAATCTTTTTGCAATTTTTAAAATCTTTTTGCAGTTTTTGATAAAATTTTGCTCACAAAATTTTTCAAATTTTAATAAAATTTTGCAATTTTTCATGAAATTTTTCAATTTTTTATGAAATTTTGCAATTTTTTTCTGAAATTTTTTAGTTTTTTTTAATTTTTTTCAATTTTTTATAAAATTTTTCAATTTTTTATGAAATTTTTCAATTTTCCATGAAATTTTTGCAATTTTCCATAAAATTTTTGCAATTTTCCATGAAATTTTGAAATTTTCTATGAAATTTTGCAATTTTCTCTGAAATTTTGCAATTTTCTATGAAATTTTACAATTTTCCATGAAATTTTGCAATTTTCTACAAAATTTTGCAATTCTCCATAACTTTTTTAATTTTTCCATGAAATTTTGCAATGTTCCATACAATTTTGCAATGTTCCATACAATTTTGCAATTTTTCATACAATTTTGCAATTTTCCATACAATTTTGCAATTTTCCATACAATTGCATGCCCTTATCACAAGTCGTGATATTAAATAACTTCAATGTTAAACAAATACACTTATTGACAAGCGACACTCTTTTACAACACAACTCTTGGAAAAAAATAAAAATCTGCAAAATAAAAACAAAATATTCTAGTGAAATCGTGCATTACAATAACAAATTAACATGTTAATTTGTTATTGTAATGCACGATTTAACAAATTAACACGTTAATTTGTTATTGTAATGCACGATTTCACTGAAATAATTTGTTTTTACTTTGCACAGTTTTATTTATTTTTTAATTGCATAATACAAAATTTATGATGCGTATTGTATGTGCACAAAACAATTTTTTTACCACAAATATTCATTCTCTAATTATTAATATAGATTGTTTGGTCCCCGTTAGGTACAAACACACGCTATTAAACATGTTTGTAGAGATTTGTAATTATTGGACAAACTTTCGCTAAGAAACTGCACAAAAATGCTCAACTCAGTACCCACAGTATTTTTTTTATTATTAATTGCAAGCAATAATTATTATTTCATGCATTGTTAATAAAAAAACACAAATTTTAATCAATTTGTTTAAACAATGCTCTACGAAGAAACATGCGTAATTGTCAAACACTTTAATTACCACATTTTTGCATATTGCGTATGGAAAATTGCAAAATTGTATGGAAAATTGCAAAATTGTATGGAAAATTGCAAAATTTTATGGAAAAATTAAAAAAAAGTTATGGAACATTGCAAAATTGTATGGAAAATTGCAAAATTTTATGGAAAATTGCAAAATTTCATGGAAAATTGCAAAAGTTTCATGAAAAATTGCAAGAATTTCATGGAAAATTGTAAAAATTTCATGGAAAATTGTAAAAATTTCATGAAAAATTAAAAAAATTTACAGAAATTGAAAAATTTATAGAAATAGAAAAATTTTATAAAAAATTGAAAAATTCCAGAAAAAATTGAAAAATTACATAAAAAATTGAAAAATTCCATGAAAAATTAAAAAATTACATAAAAAATTGAAAAATTACATGAAAAATTGCAAAATTACATGAAAAATTGAAAAATTTCACGGAAATGAAAATTTGTAAGCAAAATTTTATAAAAAATTGTAGCTACAACAAACAGAAGCTTATAACCACTTTAAGAAATATAATAATTGGAAGCGTTGTTACCCGCACGAAGAACGGATGATCATTAGGACTTAGCGGTAATCACAAATTGATATTGTTGACAGAGAAGCCGTCTAATCTTCCATTATGGAAGGAGGAATTTAGTCGAGTCTCATGTTGGAATTTGAGTGGAAATGGCTTTTGCCATTTATTACACTAAAGCCTAAAAGCACTCTTCGCGCCGTGTAATCTTTTCAAGCGATGATACAATGGAGCAGAGCAAAACTGCATGTTGTTAATTAATAATGGGTTCCACGAAAAGAGGTGAAAGGTTGTCAGGTGTAAATCACTGGTGAATTTTATTTGCTTTATCAGTATACACTTTTATCTTTGAGAGCCCCAATGCAGCAGCTGGCACATTGGATACTTTACAGTCTGCTAAAAGATCCCCCTGGTGGTGGCTCTCGAGTGGGCAAACCGGTCGTAATTTTTTAGACAAACTCAACTTGATGAGTCTGGCTGATTGATCAGTTCAAGTGGAAGAAAAATGCTATTTTAGCAACTAAAACGTCCAAACACAGATAATAAAAATGAAGAAAAACTCTTGGGATGCATTTGTAAAACCAAGAAATTGCAATTTTCTTTGTCTTATCTTTATCATTGTTAAGAAAGACAGAGAAGAAAAAAATCGTTTTTCTTTGTCTTTTTGCAGAAGAATAATTAAAGAATGAATTTCCCTAGTGTTATTATCATTTTTCAATGTTGGGTCTTGGGTGATGTGCAAATCCCCCATCTCTCTGTGTCTCTCTTCAAATGTGGATTACACTCGAGATAAAAACGAGATAAGACGAGAGTTTGACTTGTGTTTAGAGTTCCGGAAGACTGTTTCGCATGCTTACACACCGAATTGCATCAATCTCGCATCAGATGGAGCCACCACTGGGGAAAAATTGAAAAGATAAAAAGTGACATGTGTTTCAGAGCTATTTGTTTTTAGATAAAAGATGACATCTTAATTACAATTTCCATTTAAATTTATAGATGGGCAAATGAAATGGTCATATATTAGAATTTTATGGAACTTTTCTCCTCCCCCCATTCCCCCCCCAATTCTAATTTTTTTTATTTTTTGAAAAATAAAAATAAAAATTAATAAATCTCAATTAATTCAGTTTGTTATTAAAGAAACAAGAAAATGGCTGACACTTTGATTAACTCGTCGCCTCAATGACAGTTAATCAACCAAGTTGAAACCCAGGGGACTTGAAGTCTAATCTAAACACCTAAAGGGGTAAAAAGGGAACGGGATGTGTAATTAGGGTGATTTACAATTACATGACAAATAAAACTCAATTTGTCAATTTATGGTCGTCAACTGACAAATCAACCAGTGGCACGGAATAGTCCGGAGTTGAAACGAATTTTTCTAACACCGGGGTTTGTGTATACAGCTAATTGAACTTGTTTTAATCAACCGAGTTAAATAATTCGTTGGCGGTTGGTATTTTTCGGACCGGGTGCTGAGAAAATGACGCGGTTTGTGACGGGTTGACTGCTCGGATTTATGGGCTGTGGTCAGGCCCGGCGCCGAGTTTGCAAGGTCAGGGGCAGAATAATAGATTTTTTTTTAGACTAGATAATGAAGTTTAAGTGGAAATGTGATTGGTTTTAATGAAAAATAACAATTTTTGGGTGCAAAATTGGTGGTTTTTTATGGAAAAAATTGAGTTTTAAGTGCAAAAATGATCTTTTTTAATGGAAATTTACAGTTTTACATGCAAAAATGATCATTTTTGGTTAGAAATTACAGTATTAGTGAAAAATAACAATTTTGGGTAGAAAATTTGTGGTTTTTAAAAAAAAACAATTTTGTTTTATGTGCAAAAATGATCTTTTTTAATAAAAATTTACAGTTTTACGTGCAAAAATGATAATTTTGGGTTAAAAATTACAGTTTTAGTGCAAAAATGATTGATTTTAATGACAAACGTTACGTTTTATATGTAAAATTAATCTTTTGTACTGAAAAACTGCAGTTTTATGTATAAAAATAGTCTTTTTTTTTAAAAAAAAAAAGTTGTTTTGTGTGCAAAAGTAATCATTTTAAATTAAAAATTGATTATTTTTAATGAAAAACTACTGGTTTAGTTCAAAAACTGCATTATTTTTCTCACAGGCCACACGGGGCCTTCCCATCAGCTCCATAAATGTGTACGGCGAGTTGAGGCTTCGAGTCGGCCACACCGACTCATTCGACACCGGCACAAGCTGCGGTTCGGCTGCGCTGCAATACATGTGTTGCGATTCGGCTGCGCTGCAATACATGTGTTTGCGAACATTCTACTTTTCTTTTATTTCATTTTCTTGTTAAGTTTTAACAAGAAAGGGTTGAAACTCTAAAATTAATGTCAGCTGGGTGTCTGAATTTCAATCAAAGAGCATGTTCTCTTCAAAATTGAACCAATTTGGTTCTTTTCATTTGGATGACTCAATTTTGATGTAATTATCAAACTCGTGATGTATCAGATCGACATTTCTGTTCCCCCTTTAGTCTATACAATCTGTGCCACGCATCATTAACCCTTTGCCTTCATTTTTCCGACAAAAAGAGGAAATATAATGGCAAAAATGAAGTCAATTTATTCTATGGTAAATTTTTTTTTGTTGTTAAAAAAAAATAACAAAATTTTTTTTTTTTTACAATTTTTAAACTTTATTTTTATTAAAAGTTTACAAATCTTAGTACTAAATATCAAAATTGAAAGACAGGGTAATGAAATAAAGCAACTTTTCTTGCTTTAAAAGTTACAAAAAAAAATATCACAAAAAAAATTTTATTATTATTATTTTTTTTTTTTTGGTTTTTTTTTTTTTTTTTGGTTTTTTTTTTTTTTTTTTTTTTTTTTTTTTTGTGGAAAATTATTTACATCAAAAATATTTTCAATAAAGAAGAAAAAAGTTACAAAGGTTTTTTTAATTTTTATATTGGTTGGACACAGCGACAAGTATTCGGTATGGAAATTATATTTCTATTACTAAATACGCAAACACAACCGTATAAAGTGACATCAAACAAGTAATTGAGTAGATAACTATCCACAATGCTACCACAAATGAGATTTATACAAAAACAAAAAATAATCAAAAAAAAAAAATTAAAAAATTATAAATTAACGTTAAAAAATTTTTTTTTAACTTTACACAAAATATCACAGTTTATTTTTTCCGAGCGCCATCTTTTTTTTTTTTTTTTTTTTTTTTTTTTTTTAAATACAATATTTATAGAAAAGATGTAAAACTTAAGAAATTTTATTTCATTTATTTTTGTTCTATTTTTTTTTATTTTTTTTATTTTTTAGGTTTTGAGCAAATCAAAATAAAACAAAAAAAATTATTATTTTAAATTTCCATATTTTTTAAAAATAATAAAAAAATATTTGAAAAAAAATTGTTGGACGGCAGTATGGAAATTCCCTGAATAATTTACAGCTTCCATTTGTTTTTTTATTTTTTTATTTGAAATTATTTCTTTAATAATTCCAAAAATAATCCATCAGTTGAATGAGGAAATGCCAACCCTACAAATAAATAAATAAATATATAAATAAATATCAATTTTTAATGAAAAAAAAAATATATAGAAATTGTAATAAAAATTAATTTTAATAATAATGAAAAATAGAACAATTTTGATAAAAATCAATTTTTTAATGAAAATAAAAAATAGAAAAATGTTGATAAAAATCAATTTTTTAATAAAAATAAAAAAATATAAAAATTAAATAAAAATCAATTTTTTTAATGAAAAAGAAAAATACAAAAAAAAAAATTAAATAAAAATTAATTTTATAATGAAATAAAAAAAATATTTAAATAAATTAAATAAAAAATCAAGCGCGATGATAAAAACAACTTTTTTTTACACTTCCCCTTCTCCCGACCCCCCGGATCCCCCAACCCTCTTCCACTTTTAATGAAATTGAATTTTTAAGACGCGTGAAATGATATAAAGTCAAAATCAATTTGGATCAATGTGTTGACTTAACCAATCTGTTGATGCAAGTGATTAGAACTTGTACAAACATTTCATAATAATTTAATAAGTCAAACACAATCCCCACATGAAATATGACGTCATAAATAAAATACAAAATTAAAAAAAAAAATTCTAATAAATTTTTTTTTCTTCAAAATTTCAAATCTCAATGAATAAATTAAACTGGACAAAGGGACATGGTCAACTAGAGTGGTCACTCCGTCTAATTATTCGGCTGCCGTTCCAATTTTACGCATAGCATCACAAATTCATCACAAATTCATCACAAATTACGCGCACCTCCTTTATCACCACCAGATGGCAGCACTCAACTGCTCTCCATCCAAATGCACCAATTTCAATGATAATTAAAAGCAAAAAAATGGAAAAATAAAAACTTTTAATGCAGTGCATTGAGTTTATTTGTGGATTTAATGGACTGGGCCATTTGTAAAGTGTCAGATCAGCTCATTTCGACTTGTTTCCCCATCAAATTAACGATGCAGCTGTCACCAACACCAGATAAACATCAAAACGCGTTCATCTTGCCATTTCTCGGTTTTGAAGAAGAAAAAAAAAATTTTCATTTTTGGAAATGTCTCACCTGTGTGAAAACAGCTGACAACCATCCAAATAGACTCGTCTGGCTCGTGGAACCACTGTCAAAATCGTCGGCTAACAGCCTAAGTCCACGTCCGATGCTTCCGTAGTCATCTTGCGCTAATGGGGGGACAACATCGGGTAAAGTGCCGTCACCTAAAACATGGGAAAATTGGATTTTGAGATGCAAAAATATGAAAAATTGCAAAAGACATTAAAAAAAATTTTTTTTTAATTGAAAAATAGTGAAAAACAGTAAAAAATTATGAAAAATAGTGTAAAATAGTGAAAAGTTGTGAAAAATAGTGAAAAGTTGTGAAAAATAGTGAAAAATACTGAAAAATACTGAAAAATACTGAAAAATACTGAAAAATACTGAAAAATACTGAAAAATACTGAAAAATACTGAAAAATACTGAAATCTAGTAAAAAATACTAAAATGTACTGAAAAATATTGAAAATTACTAAAAGAAAAATACTGAAAAATACTGAAAAACAGTAAGAAAAATACTCAATAATTCCGATAAATACTGAAAAGTACGAAAAAATACTGTAAAATACTGCAAAGTACTGAAAAATACTGTAAAATACTGCAAAGTACTGAAAAATACTGTAAAATACTGAAGAATACTGTAAAATACTGCAAAGTACTGAAAAATACTGCAAAGTATTGAAAAATACTGCAAAGTATTGAAAAATACTGCAAAGTTCTGAAAAATACTGCAAAGTACTGAAAAATACTGAAAAACATTGAAAAATACTCAAAAACATTGAAAAATACTCAAAAACATTGAAAAATACTCAAAAACATTGAAAAATACTCAAAAGCATTGAAAAATACTCAAAAACATTGAAAAATACTCAAAAACATTAAAAAATACTCAAAAACATTGAAAAATACTCAAAAACATTGAAAAACATTGAAAAATACTCAAAAACATTGAAATACGTTGAAAAATACTCAAAAACATTGAAAATATCAAAAAACACTAAAAAATAGTGAAAAGTACTGAAAACACTGAAAAGCACCAAAAAACATTTTAAAAAATAGTGAAAAATAGTGAAAAACACTAACAAAAATACTGAACATTCCAAAAAAACTAAAAAAAATTCCGAGAAAAAAACTGAAAAATACTGCAAAATATTGAAAAATATTGAGAAAAAAAGTTTAAAAAAATACTAAAAAGCACTGAAAAATACAAAAATAAAATAAGAAAAAATGAAATATACTAAATAATACTGAAAAAAAAACCAAAAGAAAGTGAAAAAAAAGTGAAAAAAAAGCCAAAAAAAAAGTAATAATTTGAAAATTCATTAATACACATCGTGCAGCGAAGCTCACCTTGATTTAGTCTCGAAGCTGCAGTGAACACAGTGTGGAACATAACTTGCACCAGCGTGTGCATCGCAAAGATTTGCACTTGTCCATCAAACACAAGTTGCACGGGCACGTTGACGACCAGCGCGTGCATAACGCGCGCTCCGGTCGAGCGGAGGACGCTCGCGAACGGCATCCAACGCGGCACACGAACGGACGAAGAGCCCATCAAAGATGACCACTTGTCGCAGCACGCGCACGTCTCCATCGCATAACTCAATCTGAGCGCTCACTCCACGTGCGCTCGCACTCCACAACTGTTGGCGTCGTCCGTCCGTGACGCGAACGCTTAGCTGCTTGTGTTTGTTTGCTCGTGTGACGTCATTTGCGGATGGTTCGTGCGCGGTTGTGGTTGGCCAATCGGGTGCGAGGTTGTGGTTTGGCGAGAACATGTCGGAACTTGTTACGACGAAGGCCGTCGACCCTGTTGCCGCTTGAAAACGAGGTCAGTGATGATGGTGGAGTCTCGAGTCACGGTCATCGTTTCCCCTCACCGGTTGCAGGTGTGTCAACAGGTGCGTAACCTCAGGTGAATCACTTCCCGCGAATACTTTCGAAAATGTAGGAACTAGATTAAAGTGAAAGTCATTTGTTTACATTTTCGTTTTGTTCGTTTTTGCAAGAGATTTTTGTTTTGTTTTGATTTTTTTTTTGATTTTTTTTGGGTTTTTTTGTGGTTTGACGTAAATAGACGTGTTCAGACATGTTATATTGGTGATTATGTAAAAATGTTTTGTTTTTCTTAAGTAAAAAATTAATTTTTTTTTTTTTAGTTAAAAGTTGAGTTTTTTTACTAAAAAGTTGATGTTAAAAATTGATTTTTGAGTAAAATTTGATTTTTGGATTTAAAAAATTGATTTTTGGATTTAAAAAATTGATTTTTGGATTTAAAAAATTGATTTTTGGATTAAACAATTGATTTTTGGATTATAAAAATTGATTTTTGGATTATAAAAATTGATTTTTGGATTAAAAAATTGATTTTTGGATTAAAAAATTGATTTTTGGATTAAAAAATTGATTTTTGGATTATAAAAATTGATTTTGGATTAAAAAATTGATTTTGAGGTTAAAAAATTGATTTTTAGATTAAAAAATTGATTTTTGGATTAAAAAATTGATTATTGGTTAAAAAAAATTGATTTTTGGATTAAACAATTGATTTTTGGATTAAACAATTGATTTTTGGATTAAACAATTGATTTTTGAATTAAAAAATTGATTTTTGGATTAAAAATTGATTTTTGGATTAAAAAATTAATTTTGGATTAAAATATTAATTTTGGATTAAAATATTAATTTTGGATTAAAATATTAATTTTTGGATTAAAATATTGATTTTTGGATTAAAATATTGATTTTTGGATTAAAAAAATTAATTTTTAGATGCAAAATTGCATTTTGAATGCAAAATTGCATTTTGAATGCAAAATTGCATTTTGAATGCAAAATTGCATTTTGAA
>JAQFXT010000924.1:0-23213 GCA_034683725.1 Strigamia crassipes | reverse complement strand
ATTATAATTAAATCGTGAACTTCAATTTGTAATAAAACAATTTTTCTTTGTTTCCTTCAGCTGCAGTGATTATTTATTAATGGATTTTGTTTTTGAAAATGTAAACCGCAGTTTTAATATACGATACTTAATATATTGCACAGTAATTTCATTTGACTAGTTTATCGCCCCGCTAGAAATGCGGGGTCTAGCAATCAATATATCACTTAATAATGTGTAAAAAAAAAAAAAAAAAAATCACAAAATCTCAAATTTACATGGCAAAACACAAGGGTGCCACAGATCAGGGGTGCCCCCTGGAAGAAGGTGACACAGAAGCTATCCAATGTATGCATGTTTTCTTCAAAAAATGCATTTTTTTGGCAAAATATTCAAGGTTTTGCCCAACTACGCACGTACTTTTGCAACATATGCATGGTTTTTGCCAAAATATGCATCTTTTTTGCTCCAAAAGCATTTTTTTGCTTAAAAATGCATTTCTTTTTTAAAATGTATTTTATTTTTTGGTTTCAACATGAATTTTTTTGTATGGTAATGTGTCTTTTTTCACCTGAATTTGTGTTTCGTGCTTATTGGGTGAGGGGGCACCAACATGACCAAAAACACACGGGCGCACAATACTCTAGGAACGGGCCTGGCCGTAGTCATAAAAATCTTCCCTGTTTAGTTCCAAGCTCACCTGCGGAATAAGCAGTTTTGATGTTCTCGATGGAATCTGTACTTTATTTTTTTCAGATACTGCCTGTTAAATTTTCGCTTTTAACTTCCCTCGCTAGTGACTGGAACTCGCAGCTTGGAAGCATATCCATAAATTTGTGTCAATTGCTTATTGTTGCAACCAAAATTCTGCTCCAGTTTGTCTAGCCTCATTCTAGATGTCAACACACAATCTGCCCCGTTCAGCAAAAGGAAACGAACAGAAGCACAGATGGATCTCACTAACACAACAACAAAACAATTACCACCATTCACTCATTAAAACCAAAACAAATTCTAACTAACCGGTAATTTCAATTCCTTCGAGTGTTTCGCAACTCAACTGCATTCTTGCTTTTTCACCGGCAGAAATCGCAGAAAATGCTTCGTCAACATTACGTCTCCAGACGCTAAAATATTCCAAAAAATCATTTTCTAACCACTATAAAAAATAAAAAAATTAATTAATAAAATCCAAATTAAATTTAAACAAAAAAAAAAAAAAAGTGCGCTTAAGACCACACGGAAGAAGTGAAACTTCTTGTTTACAAGTTGTGGGATGGTCGATCTAAGTCAAATCAAAAATGGCGGCATCTTCGTTTTCGTCGGTAGGCGGCGCCACTTTCGCGTAACGCATTTTCGTCACTCACTTCCGTTAGCCACTTCCTTCACCATTTCGAATTACTCTAACCCCAAAACCCCTAACGCCCCTAAAGAAGTTTCACTTCAAAAAAAAAAAAAAAAAAAAAACCACCTGCAATCTCGAATCATTTGGATCTCTGAACGCCTCCAGATCCGGATTCACATTTGGGTGTACTTCATCGAAACTGCATGTGTTGAGCGTGTCGAAAAACCGATTCACTAGTTTAATAAATCTAACCGTTTCCGATGCTTCGTCACCCACCAATTCTTCCATTGCACCGGCCGTAGTGTAACTCATAACCTCCGCCGCGTAGTTCACCTTCGTACGGCTAATGGGATCGAGGAACACGTGAGCGCGTGTTAACTTAGGCGTCAATCTCGGTGACGATTTAACATCTAATTCGTGCAGCTTCACCACGTGCTTCCAAGAAATGTCTTTCCCGTTCCACAATTTTCGATTTTTACTATGAAAATTGCTATTTGAAAAGCAATCTCGAATCGTTTTCAATAAATACGACGAATCCAGCACAAAATGTACATCTCGCCGTTCGTCCGTGGCGTACTGATTTTCCGATTTGAATAAACACCCGTCGCTTACATTTTTCTTGATCAACGAACGATTTACGTCGACCCCGTCGCACACGCTCATCAAAACCTTAAAACCGTGTTCTTCCAAGCGCCTTACAGCTTCCCACAAAAGAAAATGCAATTTATCCGAGTCCAACTTATCGCGAGGAAAATAAGCGTACACTTCGCTGAAATCCGTAGTCAAACCGTTGACCGCAAATTGCAGCACGTGACTCGCTGCCGGCATTCCAGCAGACCCATCCGTCGATTCCAAGTCCACGACGGAATTATACGCGTCGTTTAATCGCACGAACCCAATTATATCGCCCGATTTCTCATCGTACACCAAATCGTCCAAGATTTTCACCTCGTCGTGAACGAGCGCGAAATAAGTGTCGTGAGGCGCGCTGTCTTTTGACCGTCGACTTTCCAGAAAACGCATTCGATCGTCGTTGAAACCCGATGGGATTTTATTCACGTAGCCGTAATTGTGTAGCGATCTCCTCGAGGGAAGTCTAAGACTACCCGAGTTTTGCAGGAACTCGTACACCGTGTGGCTTTTGGCACGAAGATGCAAACACCATTTGATGATTGCCGGGTGCCATTTGTAGCCCCGCGTGTTCTTCCGCTGAGCCACTCTCAGTTGCTCCTGGAGAAATATCTTAGCGAACGAGTCATCCGCTAAATTCTGCAAAAATCCATTGCTGATCGTGACCAAATCAGCGTTTAAATCGCCGTTCACCGCGCTGCCATTCGAGATCAATTTGTTCACTTTGTCCCGTAGAATTTTGAGTTTTAGCGTCGCCGTGTGCAATAATTTATTGCTGAGGTGAAGAGATGCCAATAATTCATCTCTGGTTTTATATCTGAGGTTGGTGCAAGGATGGGTCCTGACCGGCTGCTTGCTTCGACGGATCTTCACCACCAGAGATTTCTTGTAAGCCTTGCAATGGAGACACAGTTTCAAAGCGCTCAGCAAATCGCAGTCTACCGAGCGAACGGCGTTGCTGGTTGGACATAAATATCCCTTCTTGCTGTTCGTGACTTTCTTGAACGCTTCGATTTCTTCGGCGTTCGTTATTCCTTCGCACGGCTTCCAGTCGTTCGATATTGCGTGCACGAGATTTGAGATTTCGTCTAGGGTAGTTGGTTGAGTGTTCCGTGTCCAGATTGAATGCGTTTTTGGAATGGTTTTACCAAATACTTTGACACTGCAGCGCGTGTCAGCTGTAAAATCAAGTTGCAATTGCACTATTGAACCAGCGGTTGTTATTAGACGAAGTTCTTTGTCATTGGGGATGGATACGAACCAATTGCAGTGCATTAGATAACTCGCAAGATCTTGAATAGTTGAGAATTGGTTTTCTATAACAGAAATGTCAAGTTCAATTGGGGTTGATAAACCATTTGGTTTTGCAATTTCAAAATCCATTTGCTGTTCCACCGGTTTGGCTGTTTCACTATTGGTTTCTTTTACCAATGAATTTGTAATTGGAAAATTCATTTCTTTTTCTGGAGATTTGGCGATGTTAGGTGGTGCACGTTTTTTCCTTCTTGTCTCCTAATTAGATAGAAATGTATTAATATTTTTTGTTTGTTTTTCTTTTTTTTTTTTTTTTTTTTTTTTTTTTTTTACTTCGAGCATTGTTGCATCGGCTACAGTGGGGTCCGGGTTGTCTTCCGACGGTACCCCGTCGACGAAATGTAAAGTGCAAATATAAGTACAACGCGAAACATTATCGATCGTTGAGAATTTGTTGTCTGTTCGACGACATAGCTTTACCCATCGGTTACATTTGTTGCACGCTTTACAGCTTTTAATGTGCGATAATTTATTTTGTATTTCGCCCCTTCGGTATAACAAACAGGGTTTTGGAAAAGGCAAGAATCCAACATTTTCCTTGGCATATTTTGGTCGACTGTCACTAGTGCATTTTCCATAACAGCAATGGACTGAACCTCGCACTTTGTGTCCCTCTTTTGGTGGCCGACCTTTTTTAACCTCCATTTTTGGTTTTCTGTTAAAAATATAAAGTAAAAATTAACAGTTAATTACGGGATTGTATTAAGACCACCAATTATTAACCGATTTTCGTATTATTCTTTGAAATGGGACATGTACGAAGCGTGTTATGGAGCGCTAGCCTGCAAAAGATGGCGGCTCTGACTCGATGTGTTGTTTTGATACAGGGTGGCGCAATGCTAAGCAACAACAAATACCGATCTGAAAAATGATTCTGATTACGCTGCTCTGAAATGGCTTTAAAAAGAGGAGATTTGATTTTAAAATCTGAACCTTACGCTTATGTTTTATGCACCGAGTTTCGAGGATTGTATTGTGATTATTGTTTAAAAAAGTAATATCGTAATCGCTTGATTTTATTTAAAAATGTTTTCTGATTTTAATTTTTATTTCAGACATGAAATATTACGGAAATGCACCCAATGTTCGTTTTCTTTTTATTGCAATAAAACGTGTCAGGTAGTAAATTGTAATATAAATCGTTTACAAAATAACAAAATGCGATATTTGTTTTTAAAATTTGTTGTAGAAATCTGCGTGGAAAGATCATAAACACGAATGTTTGAGTTTGAAACGAATGAGTCCAATACAACCGACCGATTTTGTACGACTTATTTCAAGAATTATTTACAAATTAAAAGTATTTATTTCTTTCAATTAAATTTTTTGAGTAACATTTACATTTTAGTTTTTTTTTAGACCCAATCTGAAAAATATGAAGAAGTTGGGAATATAAAACGTGGTTTTCAAGATTTAATGAGTCGTAAATGAACCCACAAATTCAGATATTCAAACATTCAAATATTTTTCTTTTTAGATGTTGAATTGATAAAAAATGATCCATTGCGATTAAATCAATATAACGTGATCACCAGATTGATATCGCAGTTCATTGATCCCGATTTGTTGCCACCTGATGATGAATTGCTTGAAATATTTGGAAAAGTGATTTTTTTTTTATCCCTAAACTGGAATAAATTGCTAAAAATACAGAATTTTTCTTACAGATTACCATAAACAGCTACAGTATTTGTGACATAGAAATGGTGAACATCGGTGTCGGCTTGTATTTAGGCGCATCGATGTTCGATCATTCTTGTCAACCAACTGCCACAATTGTGTTCGAAGGTCCAACATTGTTCCTCAAAGCAGTTGACGATATTTCGCAACTGAGTACCGCAAAAGTATTAATTTAATATAAAAATAATACAAAAATTCTAAAAAAAAAAAATCATTATTTAATTAGGTATTTATTTCGTACCTGGATTTATTAGCGTCAACCGACGAAAGACGAAGAGATTTAAAAGCTCAGTATTATTTCGATTGCATGTGCTCCAGATGCAAAGACGAAGAGAAAGTAACGAAATTTAATTAGTCCACGGTTAAACATTGATAAAAAGTTTTGTTATTATTTTTTAGGATTTATTTGCGAAGAGTATTTTGTGTCCGAACACAAACTGCACACAGCCAACCGTGATGAAAAACGAGTCGTTTACATGCAATAAATGCGGCCAAGTGAAACTCGATGAAAAGAAAATCCAAGCGATCAACGAATTGACCGAAAACTGCAAAAAAGTCTTCGAAGAAATGACGCAGCTTCAGAAAACGAACAAATACAAAGAAATCTACGACGCGGCCGACGAATGTATACAAAAAACCAAATCAGTATTACACGCATTCAACATCCACTATGTCCGAATCCTCGACTTCGCTTTCGACGCTTGTATCAACTTATCCAAATGGGAGACCGCCTCGACCCTCGGCAAACAAATCCTAACATCCTACAGGTTAATCGATCAATTCCCAACATTATAAAACAACTCAAAAATTTCACTTTTATAGACATCATTACGGAAATTCCCACCCGAACACCGGCATCCACCTCTTAAAACTCGGCAAAATCCTCTTATACCTGGAAAAACTCCTCGAATCCGAGAAGGTCCTCGAAGAAGCATCCAAAATAATCAAAATAACCCACACCCCGACCCACCAACTGCACTCGATCTGTCACGACCTCCTTTCCCAGTGTCAAATGGAGCTAAAATTGAAATAAAAATCTAAAATTATGACAAAAAGAAAATTTTATTTTCTTACAAGAAATGGCTTGCACTCAACAGAACTATTTCACAAATGTTAATTTGAAATAAATATTTTTTTACATCCTATTTTTTGTTTTTTCATGAAAAGATTTGGAATGAAAATGCCCTAGGAAAACACCAGCATCCAAACAACAACAAAAAAAAAAAAAAGAAAGCACATGTCTAGTTATTTATACCCTGCTGATGAATTCCAGCCAAACATGTCTTCGATTCCAAATTAACCCAATCACTTTTCACTTTTAAATGTCCTTCCATGCGAAAAATACACAAAAGTCCACAATTCTATCGTTATAATTCATCCTTAGCGTCGTCTTCGTCTTGTGGGGGTGCCTGACCCTGTCCCTGGTACAATTTGGATATAATAGGTTGGATAATATCTTCCATTTCTTTCTTTTGTTTCTTGAATTCTTCCGTGTCCGCCTCCTGGTTCGTCTCGAGCCATTTAATCTTCTCCGAAAGAACCGATTCGATCTTTTCCTTGTCCTCGTCGGTCAATTTCCCGCCCAATTTGTCCTTTTCTCCGATTTGGTTCTTCATCGAATACGCGTACGATTCCAATTCGTTTCTCGCTTCGACTCGGTCCTTCAGTTTGCGATCATCGTCGGCGAATTTCTCGGCCTCGTTGATCATTCTTTCGATGTCTTCGGGTGTGAGTCTGTTCTGGTCGTTGGTGATTGTGATTTTCTCCTTGTTCCCGGTGCCTTTATCCTCGGCAGATACTCTCAAAATGCCGTTTACGTCGATTTCAAAAGTGACTTCGATTTGCGGAACTCCACGCGGCGCCGGGGGAATTCCTGTTAAGTCGAATTTGCCCAACAGATGGTTGTCTTTGGTCATGGGACGTTCACCTTCAAAAACCTATCGAAAATCGAATCCAATTTATTTATTTATTTTTTTTTTTTTATCAAGAAAAAAGTTTCGAAAAATATCGATTATTACTTGAATAGTAACAGTATGTTGATTATCTGAAGCTGTCGAGAAGATTTGCGATTTTTTCGTCGGGATCACGGTGTTTCGTGGAATCAATTTGGTCATTACGCCACCGACAGTTTCGATTCCCATAGTCAGCGGGTTCACATCCAATAAAACAAGATCACCTGTTTGGAAATTAAAAAAAAAAAAATTAAATTAATATCAATGATGATATAAATTAATTAATTAATTAATTTACCAGTATCTTCTTCGCCGCCCAAAACACCAGCTTGCACAGCTGCACCAAAAGCAACGGCTTCGTCCGGGTTAATGCCACGAGATGGCTCTTTGCCGTTGAAGAATTCCTTCACGAGTTGTTGGATCTTCGGGATTCGAGTCGACCCACCGACCAAAACAATTTCGTCGATGTCTTTCTTTTGTAAATCGGCATCTTCCAACACTTTTTGTACCGGTTTCATCGTCGAACGAAACAAATCCTAAATAAATTTCAAAAAAAAAAAAATTTAATTTAATTTTTAAACTTAAAAAAAAAAACCAAAAAAAAAAAATTAAATTTACCATATTTAATTCCTCGAACTTAGCTCTGGTTAACGTTTCAGAGAAATCATCTCCTTCGTAAAACGACTCGATTTCAATCCTCACTTGATGACTCGCACTAAGCGCTCTCTTCGCCTTCTCAACTTCACGTCTCAACTTCTGCACGGCTCGGTTATCAGATCTGATATCTTTCCCCTTCTTTTTCTTATACAATTTGATAAAATGCTCCATAACACGTTGATCAAAATCTTCACCACCCAAGTGAGTGTCTCCATTGGTGGCCACCACTTCAAACACTCCGTTGTCAATGGTCAAAAGAGAAACATCGAAGGTTCCACCGCCCAAATCGAACACCAAAATATTTTTCTCGCCGTCTTTCTTATCCAAACCGTAAGCAATCGCAGCCGCGGTCCTAAATTTAAAATAAAAAAACAATAAAATTAAATTTTCCATCAATTAATTCGAAATAATCGCATCTTACGGCTCGTTAATAATTCGCATAACAACAAGACCGGCTATTGTCCCGGCATCCTTCGTCGCCTGACGTTGAGCGTCGTTAAAATAAGCCGGAACGGTCACAACAGCATGGGACACCTTTTTCCCCAAATAAGCTTCGGCTATTTCCTTCATTTTAATCAAAACCATCGCAGATATCTCCTCGGGAGCGAAAACCTTGTTTCCTTGCGCAGTTTTCACTTCAACGTGAGGTTTACTATTCTTTTCCAACACCTAATTTAAATTTTTAAAAATTAAAAATTAAAAAAAATAATAATAATGACAGAAAAAAACCAAATAAAAAATTAATTACCGTGAAAGGGAAATATTTCACGTCGTGTTGGACCGATGGATCGCTCCATTCACGTCCGATCAATCGTTTAGCATCGAATACAGTGTTTTCTGGATTACTAGTCAATTGATTTTTCGCAGCATCGCCAATTAATCGTTCGCCTTCTGGCGTGAATGCCACGTACGACGGGGTAATGCGGTTGCCTTGGTCATTGGCGATAATCTCCACACGACCGTTTTTAAACACACCAACACTAAAAAAAACGTTAAATATTTACATAACTGACTCAAACGTACACAATTTTTAAATTATTACCAAGAATATGTCGTTCCTAAGTCGATTCCGATGACTGTTCCCACATTTTCTTTATCCTTTTTCTTCTCTTCGTCGGTTTTTGAGCGTGCTGCATTTAAAGTCAATGCTAGACAAAAAGCTAGTAATATAGTCTTCATTTTAACCTGGAAAATGAATTTTTTCATTAGTTTTTTGGTATAAAATAATTTTTCTTTTGAATTTGTAGTTGGGAAAAATGGGAAACGTGTCACCGGCTTCTTAAAGCCGTGGTTTGTTTCGAAGGGTGAATAAAGGTTTATCGACTTACTTTTTAGATGTTGGTTAGCGAGTTTCTAAGGTCTAGTTGAAAGAGTAGCTCGAATGGTTACGGGAGAAAGCCGCACTCACTAGTTAACTTCGATACAATCTATAGAGGTTTTTAAAATGAAAGACGATTCGAAGCGTTTTCCAGCTATATGTTTGAGTGTGAGGTCGTGGCGAAACGTGATTGGTTGGCGGTTGAAATTAGGCTTTTTCCCATTGGTTGTTATGCTTATTGATGTGTTCACGTACTCGAAAGACACGTAGTATAGAATGTTCATGACAGTTCGTATATTTTCTGAGGTAATCGGAATCAAATTTGGGTTTTTGACCTTTAGAATAAAGTTTTGAATTTGTGGGAATAAAAAAAACAATTGAATTTTTTTTAAAGAAGATTGTTTTGGAAAATATTTTCAACTTTATTGAGATTTTATTTTTTTTGTAATAAATTATTTTTTTTTATAATTTTCCATATTTATGTTTTTATAAACAAACAGCAACATAATTTTAATTTTGCAAAGAGCAATAGTTTTATTTTCTTCAGAATTTTATTTGAAATAAAAGTTTTTTTAAAGTAAAACCACGAAAAAAAGAAACTTCCTGTAGTTAAAATCGTAGTCGATCTTTCACAGTTGTGGATATCGATTCTTACGATATTTTAAAAATCATTTATAAATTAATGAACACATATGTTAATATTAATAAATACATTTTTTTTAGAAATTTTCCTTTAATCTCTACTTTAAAAATATAAAAACGTTTATAAACCGAAATATATAAGCTTTATAACTACGAACACATTCCTTTACCCGTGATGCTTAGTTGTTTAATCCCACTACTACGTCACACAGTTCAACCAATCAGGAAAGTCTTAATCCGATTTGAAAATATCGCCTATAAAAGCCCTGACATTATCTTTCGTCTTCAATCCTTAAGGTTCTATGGCTGTAGTTGCCCAACGTTAGACGAACCACTCGATGTCTTTGTGCAGCAAACAGAAGTTAAATCTCAACGGCGATTTAGTTTTTGCCACACGAAAAACATATCTATGGAGACATCGCATGCAACAAAATGGCTCGAAATGGTAAGAAATACAAACCACGTGACTTTCGACGTTACGACTACATTCCCGTCCAACTTTCCCATCTAAATCCCAATAACTATTGATTTAAAGTTAAAAATTACTTTGTGATGAGATTAATGAAATGAAAGGCTTTGATTATATTCATTTTATACTACCAAGATCTCTGAATTTAAAATTTTTTTCCTCCCGTTTTATTTTTTTTTCAAAGTTGGATTTTCGTTTTCTAACGTCTTCTTTACAAAAATACTTTCAGATTTCAATCAAATCATCTAAATCCGTTCAAACGAATGGCTAAATTCGATGATCGAAGCGCGGATGGCAATGATTTTCGAAGATTGAGATTCGGTAAGCGTGGTCTTCGAGAATTGGCGAACGTACATTTACTGTGATGATAAGACTTAAAGTTATCCAAAAATGATATTTCTTATGATTACAAACGAGTCACCAATTCTGATATATTTGTTAAAATTCTCCAACATTATTTAACTTAAATTTGTGCAATTTTGAATTTTATTTTATTTTTATTTTAGGCCTTGTCCTGGGTGCGGCGTGCGTTTGTATTTAGGCCTAACTAGTAACAAGGTACGATTTTGCTTCGGGAAAAATATATTGAGATACAAATGATTACAACATGCTAATTCTGATTAATTGAAGAGTTTATTGCTTCTGATGTTACGAAATATAATTTTTCCCCGCTAAAATTTAGTTTAATCGTATTTAAAAGGAGTTTTACTGACTTTATGTTTTTACAGATTGGATTCGATTAAACTTGGAAGAATGGATCTCATGAATAAAAAGGTAAGAAAATAAGTTTCTGCAGTTTGGACCGTAAAAATGTGTAAATGATGAGAAAATAAAGGAGTATTTGCTACTCATGATAAGATGTGATGATAAATAACACCAATCACTGATTTTTAAACGAATTTTTATATATTTTTTAATTATTTTGGAAATAAACTAATAGATGAATTTTGTTTATAGGTCACGTGGTCGCTCCAATGTGGAATTTTAGGACTAAAGTTTTGAGGTATGTACACCAAAAAATCAATATTTTTTTTTCTTTTTCTGAGGACAGATGATGATTTCATAGTTCAACTTAAATTTCATTGACGAACAAAAATTTCGCCCCTAGTTGATGTCCTTTTGAAACTAAAATCTAATTTGATTGTTTGTGAACGCAGTTATAGATTTTATTGGTTTTTCAGGTCAATGAAGTTGGGGTTTACTGATGTATCGAATTTTGGCGAATCCAATGGAGGTTAGTATTTGTTTTATTTGTTTAAAAACATTTTTCTTTGGACAAATGATGAACTCATAGTTCAACTTAAATTTCATTGACGAACACAAATTTCGCTCCTATTTGATGTCCTTAGTCAAATAATTTTTTTTTTTAGTTTTTATTTTTTTAACTTAAAATAAAATTCTTGTTTTAGGTTCGGGCAATCTGGACAGCCGGAAGTGGTATGTTTTATCCGTTTTTAAGTAAAATTATAATTATTTTTAAAAATGATGCAGAATAATTGCTATCTTAATAAATAGTGTTGACACTTATTAGCTCTAACTGAATGTTTCGAAATTTTTGAAATGTTTTTTAATTGTTGAGAATTTGGATGTAAAATTTATATTTTTCTACAGATTGAAAAACTCATTTGTAATGGATGAATGGACCCAGAACTAAATGGTAATTAATTTTGATATTTTTTTTGTAAAGAATTGTTAAACTGATGATTGTTAATGTGGGAATCTCTCTGAAAAGAATTTTGAAGACACATTTTAACACTAATTCTGATTTAATTTTAGAAAATTTTTATTTTTTTTAAATTGAATTCAATAATTTATTTGTTTATTTTGCCTTTAGATGAACAGTATACGTACAGCGTTCCTGGTTATTCGGAGGGAAGCGGCAACGATGTAAGTGATTGTTGAGTGTTTTAAGTGGTGTTGCAATGATGAAACTTAAAGTTTATACTCTTGAACTCTCTTTCTGAATAATATTGTTGACAGTTCAAGTCTGAGTGGCACGTTTCTTGTAAAATTTATTTGAAAAATGATTTTTTTTTTTAATGGGACACAATAATTTATTTTGTTTATTTTGTCTTTAGATGAACTGTTATTCGGAGGAAAATGGCAACGATGTAAGTGATTGTTGAGTGTTTTAAATGGTGTTGCAATGATGAAACTTAAAGTTTATACTCTTGAACTCTCTTTCTGAATAATATTGTTGAAAGTTCAAGTCTGAGTGGCACGTTTCTTGTAAAATTTATTTGGAAAATGATTTTTTTTTTAATGGGACACAATAATTTATTTTGTTTTTTTTGTCTTTAGATGAACTGTTATTCGGAGGAAAATGGCAACGATGTAAGTGATTATTGCGAGTGTTTTAAATAGTGTTGCAATGATGAAACTTAAAGTTTATACTCTTGAACTCTCTTTCTGAATAATATGCTGAAAGTTCAAGTCTGAGCGGCATGTTTCTTGTAGAGTTTATAAATTTTTTTTTCTAAATGAATGTTTTCTTTTTATTAGATATTTATTTGGAGATGACTAAATGAACTAAAATCAGTTACGAAGGTAATTTGATTTTTTTAATTTTGATTTTTAGTAATTATTTATGATGAACAACATAATTCTCCCAAATGAACCTATGTGATTACTGTACAATAGTTTCCAATTTTATTACTGAAATCTATAATTATTAATTTTATTTTGAGTCATTTATTGAGTTATTAATTTTTATTTTATTTTTATTCAGGTGGAACGCTGGATTCAATTGGTACGTTGCACCGGTGGTTTATTTAATGCTTGAATGAAGTTACATGATGATTATAGAGCACGATAGGGACATATGAAATAAATTGATTTGAACAGTGTGTCTGATAACTTCGAAAAAAGCATTGAAATATATTTTTTTGATGGAATCTTATAATATATTTTTCCTGTCTTTTACAGATGCTGCGATATAAATTGTTAATTTTTTTTTGTTTTTGAAAATAAAATTTTTTTATTGAATTATTCGTTGTTATTTCATAACGAAAAGTGTAGAAAAATTTTTGCACTGATTTTTCTTGATTACTGCAAACTCAATCCCACAATGCAACTCTCAGAAACGTGTCACGTTGTAACAATGGCTGCCTCTGACGATTGCACGTTTCTTAAGTTTGAGTAATTTATAGCTTGATAAAAGGAAATATTAACTGACCTAAACACGTTTTTCATAACCCCACTATCAATCGAAGGTTCTTTACACAATTCCAGCATTTCGTGGCAATGGAAACATACAATTTGCCATGTTTAATGTACACACTCGTTCAAATTTCATTTAAAATTGCAGGAAAGCTGCGGCCAAATAAACTTGAATAAATTATTGGGATAATTTCCCCGCAATATTTATAAGTATTGTTTTAGTGCAGGAAAGCTGTACTGTTTGTTTTTATTTGGTGTAAAACTTGATATTTATGCCAAATATCGATAAGATCAATCAGAAAAGTAGCCAGCACCAAAAGATGGAGAATGCACTTCTCGAATTCCAAATCCGTTCAGAGATTTCGGGGGAGATAGACGAATAAAGACATACCTGTAGATTTTAAGTGAACAGAAACACCACTTTGAACTAACAGCCAGGTTACACACTGACCAAAGGAGAAGATAAAAGTTATGGGTTTGGATGCCAAGTAATAGCTGCGGTGATTGATTAATCTAGGATGGAAATCAACACAAATGCATTGTGGGTTGTTTTTAGTCATTCCATGAGTTTTGAGTCTCAAAACACCGTAAAATAAACGTTCAAATTTCGTTTAAAATAAAAATAAACAGACCCAAATTTTGTCGACCAACATTTTATTTTCTTTAAACTTTGTATACATATTTAACCGACTTTTTGTGCCAATTCTCTGGCTTTAGCCTTCTCAAGTTTCGCAACTCGAGCGGCTGACTTGCTACCAATTTTACCACCGCCCCAGTGACGACGAATCTAAAATAAATTTAAAAAAAAAAATAAAAAATTACTATCAAATATATCCAAACAACAAAATATAACTCCAAACTTACCTCATCATAACGTTCATTAAAGTTCGTTCTGACAGTCTCAACCAACTTGCTAAAACTCGTCTTATCTTCGGGGAAAATCTGAGACAGAGCCATGCAAGTGCACGTCTTCCTCCTCACAACACGACCCAACCTCGCCTTTCCTTTCACGATGCAATACGGAACCCCCATTTTACGGCACAACGACGGCAAAAAGATAACCATCTAAAAAAAAATATATAATTATTTTATTAAAATAAAATTAAAAAACAAAATAAATTTTATTTAAATTAATTTAAATACCTCGATTGGATCTACATCATGGGCGATAATCACCAATTGGGCCTTTTTCTGCTCAACCAATGCCGTTACTGTATTCGCACCTTGTCGGACAACTGGTGGACGTTTTGTCGGTTTATCTTCCTTTCCTTTCGCTCTCAACGTGGCTCGTTTGCGGAGTCGCAACGCTTTGGCTGCTTTTGTCTCTGGACGATACTTATCCAACAATCTGAACAACTGGGTAGCTGTAAAAAAAAAAAAAAATTCGTATTAATTAAATCTTCATGTATAACTTTAAAAAACCAAAATAATTACCTGTTTGACGGTCCAACGCCTGTGAAAATTGGTGAATCGGTGGCGGAATTTTAAGACGTTGCGACAAAATCGCCTTCTGTCGTTGAAGACGAACATATTTCGGCCATTTTACAAATCGACTTAAATCTCGTTTCGGTTGGATATCCTGACCTGTAATAATCAAAATAAAAACCAATTTAATTATTTAAAAACATTTTTTTGGGAATTTCATGTCAAATAGGCCTAACTTTTAAATTACAATGCTCAGAGTTAAAAAGCTCATTATTATGTTATATTTCTATCACAACGTTCAAAAATGTACGATTCATCATTGCATTATGTTTATATAGTTAAAATAAATTCGAATGTATATTACCGATGCCAAAATTTTTTGGTCGCTTCTCAAACAGAGGGTTTACGACTTTCTTCTTCTCCGGCTTTTTCACGGCTAAAGGTGGCGGTGCAACCTTTTTTTTGCCTTTCGTCAACTTCTTGACGGGTTTCTTGGCTACCATTTTACCTACTGCTTCTATAAATATCGATACATCGATGGATTTAAACAAGATGTTAGAGGATTTTGAAACCAAGCATTACATTTACCACGAGTCTCCTGCCGCACACAGACCGGAAGCTGTGCAGATCTCGTTGTTTCTCGTGGTATCCAGGAATTTTCTCCAAACAGGAAGTTACCCTTAATAAAATTTGCAGTTTAATGCTTTCTTTTTAGTGTTTCCATTACTTTATTTATTCATTATTTATTTTTATTTAAATTATTTAAATTATTTTGTAGGTAATTTTTTGTTTCGGTAGAAATTTTTTATTTGAGTGATTTTCGGTGATTTTTATTTTCCAGGCTAGACTAAGCGATAAACAGTTCTGTCTTCTTTACTGTTAGCCGCTCTCCCTAGACCATTTTGTGTTGTGTTTATTTTATCGCTAATTGGTAATTTATTTATACGAATCAATGACTCAAGACGGAAAATGTTTATTTATATTTTATGTATTTTTTTTCTAGGTTTCAATGACGCTACAACGTGCTCTTCCACAAAGCAAAGAAGCTTTATTGAAATCATACAACCGAAGATTAAAAGATGATGTTAAATCGATGCAAGATAATTTTACGGAGATTATTAAATTAGCTCGTGTTGAAGATGAAACTCAAGTCAGTCGGTCCACACAAGGCGAACAGGATCAGTACGAAATCCACGTCAGAGCAGCAAATATTGTAAAATGACATTTTTGATGAATTCAAATTGCAAATGTTTAATTTTATCTTAATTTTTTTGTTTTTCCAGGTTCGGGCTGGCGAAAGTCTTATGAAATTAGTGTCTGACATCAAACAGTACTTAATTTTGAATGATTTTCCGTCTGTTAACGAAGCAATCACGCAAAACAGCCAATTATTCAAGGCTATGCAAGCGGAATGTGATAGCAAGTTAATGGCTCTTCGAGACGACATGGCGGCAGATTTATACGAATTAGAAGAAGAATATTATTCCTCGATGTATAAATAATCAATATTTATTTATTTTATGTAAATAACCATTTCACTTTCCGTCATAAATACTTTTATTCTGATTAAAAATTTTAAAAAAACATGTCTGAACTGAACATTATTTACTAAATCGAAACAAAGATGGCGTTGCTAGCGACATCTAGCGAGAAACCTTTTAGTTACGCATTAGTTAACGTGTAAAGATAAATGGACGTGAAGACTTTGAGTACCAAATGGTGGAATGGTATATGCAGGAAATTAAGCAGTTCGGTTGTTTTTATTGATTCATCAGCTGCTGAATGTTTGCATTGGTGCGGTGGGCTAAATCGTTTGTTGTCTGCTGGTGCTAAAGAAGTTAAAGAATTTTCTTCTTTCGAGGTACCCTATACAACGTCGATGTTTATTGACATTTTAATCAACAAGTATTTTAATTTACAGAGCAGCACGTCGAGTGAGAAAAAAGGCGTTTTCATCCTGACAAAACCGATAATCGACGTGACGGAAACGATTTTAAATGATATAATACGAAATAGCAATTTTGAACATTGTTTGATACTAACAACCGTGCATCCGAGTGTGCAGAAATTCGCATTTCATGACAATGACGACATTAGAACTGAAGCTGAAATACTGCAGCAGATTAAAGACAATATGTTGAGATGGATGGGCGACACAGTATAATCCAAAATAATAAAATTTATTTCTTTAAATTAAAATTTATAATTTTTTTATTTTTTTATTTTGCAGTCGTACATTGCCGAAATCGAATGTCATCCAATTTTCCTCGCCTCATTATGCCCGATTTTGTTTATTACTCCAACATTCAGTCGTTTATTTCCTACATTAACAACGGATTTAGATCCTCCGCCATTATCGCGCAAGGTTTCAGAATTAGAACTCCAAAATTTACCTAAAGATTTAGTTATGGAATTAATGGTACCAAAAAAAAAAAACCGCAAAAAAAACATTATTATTTATAAATTTTATTTTCAGACTTTTGTACATTGTTTTAACAATCTACTTGAAGAACTGAACGTGAAAGAAGATTTCTTTACTTTGGGGCAGTTTAGTAAATTGATTGCGTCGCAACTTGATTCGTTACCTGCAGCTAAAAACAGAAGAAAAGTAATTTAAGTCGGAGTATATATTATTTTTATATTAAAAATTAGTTGTTTTATTTTATTTTATTTTATTTAGTTAGCATCGAGTAAAATATCCGTTTTATTCGTAGACCGCACTTTGGATTTAGTTGGCCCAACGAGTCATGGAATTGATACTTTAATGGACAGAATTATGAACATGCTTCCAAAATTACCAAATCATTCGACCGATGTAGCGGTTGACATGTATCCACTCTGTGCAGCACCTAAGTATTATTCATAAATAATTTTTTTTCTTTCAATTTATTTAAACTTTTATTAGATTATCGAATAATAATGAATTAATTGCTCCTGGTTGCCTGGCACCAGATTTAAACGACACCGAAGGCTTTTCAGTATTAAATAGTTTAATATTGAAGAAACACAAGGTAAAATATTATATTTGTGACGTTTTAATTATTGACATCATTGATTAAATTCTAGGAAAGTTTAATGGAAATCAACAGGAATTTAGTCGAAGCCGTTACAAAAGAGAAATTGACATCGTCGATGCCTTTAAAAGTGGGCAGACTCAATGCGGATACGTTAGAAAACCACTTGAAACTATTCAAGTGAAATACCACTCAAAAATAATTTTAATGGAAAAGTTAATAATTTTTTGCTGAATTTTTCAGGTGCAAAATCGAACCAATTTCGCGCCACTTTGGGTTACTTCAACTGGCATCGGCAGTGACGCAAAGTTTAAAACATTCCAATAATTCTCACATGGATCAATTGTACGGCATTGAAAAAGGTTTATTGCATTCGTTAGAAGAAGAAATAATCGGTGCTAACGCGTTAGTGCAAATAATTCAGCTGATTGAAACGCGAAAAGAAAGGTCTCGTTTATTAATTTAAATTTATAAAATAATTATTTTTGTTTTTGGATATTTTTTTTTAGGTCATTAAATGTCAGCGATATTCTCGTTTTGCTTATTCACCTGTATTCACTCGTTGGTGAAAATTTCTTCCACATTAGTGAGCAAATTGAACAACTGAAATACGCGTTGGGAAAAGCGATTAAAGAAGATATTGATAATCTGCCTGAAACATTAAAAAATTTTTGTAAGTGATTTTTCAAATTGAAATTTGACAAAACGTGAAAATTTTTTTTTTTTTTTTTTTTTGTAGTTTCTGATCCTGAAGATGAATTTTACATGGAGAAACTATTTAGTAAGTTGCAGGACATCTGCCGAGCTAGGCAAGATTTAAAGAAATACAGGTAAATGGATTTATTAGAGCAAAAACTGATATTTTTAAAATTTTTGTTTTTAAAATTCTAGATTGATTTTCGAGCCTGGCGGTCGGACGCAACCAGCGTGCTACTTGCCTTTGCTCAAACAAGTTTTGGACGACATTTTTAATCCTCAAAGACCCGAAATTTCCGACGTGGAATATAAATCGATGGGATTAAGAGACATGTTTAAATCGGGGATTGGTTTATTTTTGAATGTAAACAAACCGCAACCGAGTGATAACTCAATGTTTCTACTTTTTGTCGTTGGAGGTCTCACGTCGAGCGAAGTACGGCTTATTAAAGACACAATTTCAGCAAGAAAACCGAATTTACCAGTAATTTACTACCTGCGAATCAATTTTTAAATAATTTTTAACGTCTTTTATGATTTTTTTTCAGGTGTTAATTGGAACGACCCACATAACCAAACCGGAAGACATTCTCGATCATCTCTTAGCTCCCAATTATTTCTCAGATTTGCAAGACATGTAAATTTAAAAAAATGTATTTAATAAACAAATGATACAGTGGTAACAAAGCTTTTTTATTTTACGTAATAATCAAATGAACAGATTAAAATATATTTAATTTTCTGCGTTTCATAATTTTCGGCACTTAAGGCTGCGGTGTAAAGCGGAGATAATTCTTGTTCGAAGGAAGTGGATGAATTCGAACTCCTTTAGGAAACAATTCGGCAACATCTTCCGGTTTAACGGAAGGAACCACCATGCACTCTCCACCTGCCTTTAAAAATTTCAAAAAAATTCAATAAAATTGATTTCAAATAAATTAAAATTAAAATTCCATTACTTTCCAATCAGCGGGAGTAGCGACGAGCTTTTCAGCGGTTAGTTGCAACGAATCAATTACACGTAATAATTCGCTACGTAAAAAAATTTAAAAAAATTATGTTATTATTATCTTGTTTATCTTTCGCTGAATAAAATTACTCGAAATTTCTTCCTGTTGTTGCCGGATATAACATTGATAATTTTAATTTCTTATCAGGACCGATGATAAATACCTATTTAAATAGATTTTAATATTGAAAAATAACGTTTAAATTAGCTATCTTTGAAATTACAGCTCGGCAAGTCAACGGTAATCCATCTTTGTCTTTCTCCATTGGATCAATCATTCCCAACTGCACAGCAAGATCTCGTTTTTCGTCCGAAATGATCGGATAAGGAAATAAACCATTCAATTCTGAATATGCTTGAATATCCTGAAAGAAAAACGTACAAATTTATTGTATATTAAAGAAAATTCAATATTATTTCACTTTGATCCATCCTTTATGCGAGATTAAGTCGTTACAAGACAACGCGATCATTTTAACACCTCGTTTACTAAAATCACCGACTAATTGAGCGGCTCGGCCTAATTCGGTCGTGCAAACGGGTGTGTAATCCGCAGGATGAGAAAACAAAATCGCCCATCTTTGAAAATGAGAAAAACAAAGTTAGACAAATTAAAATTCGAAATTCTGGGATTTAACGTACGAATCGCCGAGCCAGTCGTGGAATTGAATTTCGCCTTCGGTAGTATTCGCTTTGAAATTAGGAAAAACGTCGCCGAGATTAACCATTTTGTTGAATTTTTACTTGATTAGAAAAGAAATAACAGCTCTGGTTCCTGCGTGTTTTGTTGTGGCAACTTGGATGTCTACCAACAGGTGACTCTGATTTCAAATGTCCGGTCATCCAGGATGTGTCTTGTTATAGTAAATTTGACTCTAACTTAACACAAGGTTGTCTAACTCCCATTGCAATTTAGTCATTTAAAATTACTTTATTAAAGAAATTACAGATTTACATTTTTTTTTTTAATCCCAAAAATCAATCTCGGTTGCTTCGTTATATTTGTGTTGATCATTTTCAGAAAACTCGTAATTTTCATCATCGGATAAATCATCGCTTTCGTATAATTGGTATTTTATGACAAATTTTCCTTCTTTGTTTTTGTAGATGTCTTCCCCATGTTCAGTGAGAATTTCTCTGTAATAATGAAAATAAAAGCAAAATTTAAATATGCTAAATTCAGTATTAAAACTCACTTGAATATGCATTCGTCCTGGCAAATCTTAAGTATTTCTTCGTTTTGATGAAGTTCCGTTAAGGGAATTTCGAGTACTGATTCGTAGTACTCTTCTTTTGCAGTTTTACTTATTTTCGCCATGTAATAAATAGCTAAATTATATACTTGATCGTCTATGGAAATAGCTGATTTCACTGGATAATTAATTTCGGCTATCTGAAATAAACTTTTTGTGGTTTCAATTTTTTTAATTGGAAATAAAAAATCAAAACTTACTAATTTATATGGAGATTTTAGCATTGGAAGTTGTTTGTCAACTGTATTCATAGTTGTATCGTTGCGCAACTTAAATACGGCCATTTGAGAGCAACAACCTAAATGTTCACTTCCTGCGGGTCCTTTCCCAACACCACTGATTTCAACGCTGTAATGTGGGTACTCACTCAGAATACCATCGCACCTAGAAATTAGAATGTGTAAAAGGTTTTTTCATTCATTTAAATTTTCAGTTTTTCATTCAAAATTCATTAATTTCATTTAAATTTTCACTTTTTCATTCAAAATTCATTAATTTCACTTAAATTTTTAGTTTTTTCATTCAGAATTTATTAATATTATTTAAATTTTCAGTTTTTTTTATTCAAAATTCATTAAATTTACTTATATTTTCCGTTTTTCATTCAGAAATCATTAATTTCATTTAAATTTTCAGCTTTTTCATATAAAATTCATTAATGTCATTTGAAATTTCAGATTTTCAATTTCAAAATGTACTAAGTTTACATAAAATGTGTTATTTTTTCATTCGGAATTCATTGATTTCATTAATTCTTTCATTTTTTTCACAAAAAAATTCAAAATTTTCAAACAAATTTTCATTAAAAAAATAATAACCTCAAAGTACCATTCTTTAAACTCTCTTCTATTCCATTCAAATTTATGATCCCAGTGTCGAAATCCTTTAAAATCCTTGAATAAAACATTAAAATCCGAATTTGGAGTTGTAAAAATGGCAATTTTTGGCTTCACAAAACCAAATACAACACCCGGTAATCTTTCTAAAATTTCCTTTTCTAAATGCTCAATCCTAGAAAAAATAAAAAAAACATATTAAAAAAAAAAAAAACTCCAAATAACAATTCCACTTTATCCTTACAACTCAATACACGTTACACCATCATATCCAATTAACCGTTCATCTTCCTCCGCTACACTGCCGCAAAACACGGTATAACTTAACGGCACTTCCCTCCGCATAGTCTCAATATATTCAACCGTAAGCGGCTCGAGTTTAACAAAACTTCGTTCCAATAACTCCTGGTCAACGTCTACCGCACAAACTTTATGGATAAATGCGACACGTTTCAGCCGAAGTGCAAAATTCAATTCCGAACACCCAAAATCAATCACCTAAAAAAAAAAAAAAATCAATTAATCAATCAATATTTTCACAAATAAAAAAAATTACATTTTCGATCCCATTTTCCTCTAAAACATCAACTGTCGCTGTATACCGTTGAATATAAACGGGACAATTCGAATTTTCTCCCAAAAAATATGCCATAAACAATTTTCACATCGCTATTTACCACGAACGTAGCGACCTCTTTCGAGTATTTGACACAACACAAAATCACACCGCGACATCTAGCGTTGAAAAGACGAGATAAAAACTGCAAAATCACTTTTATTTTTCAAAATCATTTCCTCGGATATATTTCAGGCAACATCTACTCATTTAATGGAGATTTCAAAAAGCCTATACAAACAACTAAACTTAAAAATCCTCAAAAAATTTACATAATTATTTTTTTTAAATGATAAAAAAAACAAAAATAAAAATTCGAATGATAAACGTCCATTTATCATCAATAAATAATTCAACAAAAATAATATTAGGTCGTTTTTTCCGATACAAAAAAAGGATGAGTCCAATTGCGCAACTTTCCTCTCAATTCCTCCAAAGACCTCGACTTAACTCTGTTAATTTTCTTATATTTAACATCCTTTGGTTTTGTGACGCTTCTGTGCGTGCTCATCACTCTATTGAACGACGCTGCATGTCCCGATAAATCATTACTCGGTGGCGGTGTCTCACATTCCTCGTTAAATCCATTCAAATTTGAATCCAGTATTTCTTCCGCCACTTCATCGAGGGCCTCTAGCGTCGGAATGTGGCGGCTGGCAGATTTGTCCCATGGACTGCGCGCCGTGATTTCTTCCTCGTTTATATCGTCGCACGATGACGTCACTATTTGTTCATCCGAGCTATATCCGTTTAAATTTCCGTTCACGTTCAAATCACCGCAGTTTGCGTCACTTTGAGTTCGTCTCAAGATGGAATCTTTGCCGAAATGCACTTTTTTCGAGTTGAACCTTCTCGGTGTCGTTTCGCACGTTCCGTTCCGCCACGCGATGTCGCTTTGCGATTGTCCCGCCATGTTGGCTAGTTTGCGATTGAGGACGAGCAGCGCGTGAATTTGTCGTTCCTGCGCCGCGATGATGGTTTCTTTGTCCTCTACTAATCGTAAAATGTCAGTTTGTTCCTTGCGGAGCTCGGCTTGCACTAAAAGCACGCTGCTAGCGATTTCGCACATTTCTTTATCCCGATCTCGTTTCAGTTTCTGTATGATGGATTCTTGCTCGCTTAACTGCCGTCTCCACGCGAGAACGAGATTTCCTTGTTTTCTTAGATTCTCTTTGGCTCGTTCGGCATCAGCTTCTGCTTTTTCGACCCGGATTTGAAG
>JAQFXT010000923.1:0-23221 GCA_034683725.1 Strigamia crassipes | reverse complement strand
CTGTTTGACATGTTAGAGATACGCCTAATAAAGTTGTTCTTACCTAAAACGTTTTCGACCATTGCTGGTCATCCTCACTAAGTGTTTTTTTTTAAAAACACCTACTGAGGATGACCAGCAATGGTCGAATACGTTTTAGGTAAGAACAACTTTATTAGGCGTATCTCTAACATGTCAAACAGGTAGTATTCAAGTTTTGGACTTGTAGTTGTAAAACTGAAGCATTGAGACTCTAGTGGTGCAAAATGGACCGCCTCTCTGCGTTTGTCTGCAGATTTTCCCATGTATCCTCGTGCGATTCGACGTCCCCAAACCGTCGACCAAATCAAAACAGCGTAAAACCTTACGCATGTCAAATTGCTTGTCGATTTTTTATCACTTAAATTAATCATAGGGTGTTTGTCTGTCTGTCTGTCTGATCTCTATCTCCTCTGAAACCGCCGGACAGATTTCGGATCCGAAAAGTGCATTAGACGGATCTCGGTCCCAACGTCAGTGCTGGCTTGCAACAAAATTTAGTCTAAATATCAAGATTTATATCAAACAAGAATAAAAAGTACAGCTTCCCTGCAATACCCAGAGTAGTATTGTAGAGTAGTATTCACTAGTAATTGTAGCAAGGAAATAAAAGTAAAAATCAAAAACTATAAGAAAAACGGTTTTCCTGCAGAATTAGAAGTTCTATAGAAGTTCTATAAAACCCAGAGTATTGTTGAAACAATATTTATTGGTATTGCAGGAAAGCTGTCCCGATGTTGTATTGCAGAAAAACTGTCCCGATGTTGTATTGCAAGAAAGCTGTCCCGATGTTTTATGCAAGTTTTTTTGGGTGCAACCGCTGCACCATTTGGAATTGTTCGATCTGCCTGTGGCTTTTTGAGACGAAAGAGCCAAAAGTTACAATTTACAAAATTTCCCAGTTTTTAAAGAGCCACTAACATTTTTGTTTCAATATTATGGTATTGAATTAATGCAATATTAAATTAGGTCCCATACAGCCGGCTAGTTCACAGCACGGCTGTAGGGCTGGGCCTGGCTCCCAAGCTGTCAGCTGTCCGTCCGCAGTATAATACTTTTTTTATGAGTTTTGAAAATAAAATAATATAATTATTAATATTTGCGCATGGAACTGGAGAGCCGCATCTTGACATCGAAAAAGCCGCAAACGAGCCGCAGGTTGACGACCCCTGGCCTGTGGAATTTATATTGGATCAAATAAGCCAGGTGTGTAAAAACCTTGTGAGTTTAGACTTTTCATTTTTTTGTTAATATTACTGAGCTAGACAATATTTCTAACTTCATTTTAAATGTTGCATAAGCAAACAAAGTGTCTTTATTTACTCGTGCTAATACAAAGTTTTCGTCGATTAAACATATACTTTTCATCTATATACACATAACCTTAATTTTCAACTTTACAAAGTCATAGTAGAAATAATTGCAGTGGACATCTTGTTAGCCTCAATTTGCCAGGCTGGAGTTCTTTTATGGTTGGAATGTCTTTTCACATGTTTTGTCAAGTGATCGCTTCTCATAAATCTTCGTTCGCATACAGGACAGGCAAATTTCTTTTCCCCAGTGTGAGTCTTTTTGTGCCGAGATAGTTCGTCGGATCTGGAAAACTTTCTACCACAGGCTTCCCAATTGCAAACGTACGGCTTTTCTCCTAAAATAAACAAAAAAAATCAGTAAGTAAGCAAGTTTATAAAGTAGTGAGTTAAAACAACGCTGGTTCGTGTAACCATGTCCAATCGGCACAAATATCGATACAACATCACATCAACGAAGATAAGAAAGTCTATCCATCCAATTTGACTAACTATGAGAAGATCGGTTACGAAACAGCCATCATTCAACTGACCAATCCTGAAGCGTACAGCAAATCAAATTTGTCATATGATTGTTTTCACCGATGAAAATTCCTGGCGTAAAAGATTTTCATCGGTGAAACATTCTCTTGCTTATGGGTTGTGGCACCATCTATTGTGGTTTTTTTCAAACAAATTCTAATTGGATTTTGTTCACATTTTAATTTCTTATGGTTGATTTTCAGATGTTCTATCGATAAATTATCGTATAAAATACACCTAAGTGACCTTGAGCAATTTCACAAGTAGGCCAGCACTCATGTTTTTGACAGGTAACATTCGTGCTGACATAATTGTTCTGAGAATTTACCACTAGCTTTGATAATGCTCTCTGGTGCTTTGACAACCAATGAGAATGGCGTAACAAAACGGTCATCATTTGTCCGACCAATCACAAAGCAAGTAACAAACCCCATTCGCCTTTGGATTGGTGGCTGTAGGTGGCTGCATTCATTATTTTGATAATGCACGCTTGTCCTTTGCACCATCTGTTGTGGGTTTTTACAACCAAAATACAAATGTAATTTCGATCCCATTTGAACTCTTCACGGCCGTTTCTCCAATTTTCTATTGGTAAATTCTCTCATAAAATACACCTTGCGCTTGGGTATAGTCACAATTAGGTTAGCACTCATCTTTTTGTCAGGTAAGATCATGATCTTATCCGACAGAAATATTCATGCAGACCTAATTGTTCGACCATTACTCGACGCGCTCGGTATATTACTACTAATAATTACTCCTCAAGATCAATACATTTACAACTACTGACAACCTACCCGTGTGCATCCTAACATGAGCTTTCAAATGTGAACTTTTAAAGTACGTTTTATCGCATCCCTTGTATTCGCACCGATAGGTTTTTCTTCGCAGATCCCCACTTTTAGCATCCATTGTTCTTGTAACATTTGAAATCAACATAGGCGCAGGAAACAGGGTCCTCAACTTGGATACTTTGTTGGCATCCATAATTCCATTAACAACCATCAATGTTGTGGATGTGGAATGTCCAAAGGCGGTCACTGGTGCCATGAAAAGGGTTTGTCCGGGTTCATTTTTGATTGAAACGGGAACCAAAGGAATCAACTGCGGCAACAACTTGGGAGCAATCGCTACAGGTTTGTTGCTCGGTTCTTCGCTAACAGTTTTCAAACACCGCTGACTTTGTTGAACCGGTGGTGGTGGTGCACTAACGTTTTGACACAATTTTGCTTTTTCTCTAGTGTCTTGAGTTGTCACCAGGTTAAATGATCTCTGCTTGATAACTGGAGTTGGTAAAGTGCAAACAGTTGGTTGTCTAGCAATGGATGAAGCTCTCACTATGACAGACACAGGAACTGAAGTGATCACTGCTGGGCTTGGAGTCCTGGGAGGTGTAGCTGGACTGGAGTTTAGCAACAACTGCAATGATAATAATAAATATTATTACATTATTGTCTGATTGATATCAATCACACTCTATTATTTCCTGCAATTTTCACATACAGACTCCATCATGTGTTTACATACCGTATTTTTCCGATTAAAAGTCGCCCTCGAATAGTAGCCGCGGTTGTTATTTGAGGGCGACTACAATTCGAGGCTTTTACAGAATTATGTACTATTTTCATTAAAATACATGACAAGTGTACCGTATTCGGTCAAATATCACATTTTTCGCTGAATGTAATTAGATTTTTTGTAAAAATGTGATATTTGACCGAATACGGTACACTCGTTACGTATTGTTACGTCTGCGTGGGGATGAGTTCGCACTCATAGCAGGTTTTACGAATAAGATTAGATAAATAAAGAAGGCGTAAAAATACACGGTGCGGCTTAACAGTATCGAATACGGTACAAAAATAATAAAAGTCGCCCTCGATTAAGAGCCACAGCTGAAATTGTCAGTTTGGAATAAGAGCTGCGGCTCTTATTTGGAGAAATACAGTACCCCCTATTTTTTGAACTTTTAATATTTAAAATTTCTCGTAGGTAAAATTAGTTTTAGGAGAATTTAAAGAATTAAACTATTCATTATTTTTTCTGAAAACTTTTAACGAAATGATAGCTCTAACAAATCCTTTAAATCCTCCTAAAACCAATTTTACTTACGAGGAATAGTTTCTGAAAAATTTCAAATATTAAAAGTTCAAAAAATAAGGGTTATGTAAACGTACGATGGGAACTGTGTAAACTGCAAAACCCTGGTGACCTACATTTCATTTTAGAAACCTTTTAGTGAACCAGAGCAGAAAGAAAACTTGGCTCACAAACCAATCATTATTTGAAAAGTTAATTTGCAAAATTCTATCAAAGAAAATCTTCACAAGAATAAAAATAAATAACTTAAAGTGGTCTTTCAATGATGGTCATCACCAAGAATTCAGATTTCATACCAGAAGATCACATATACAATCAAAACAAAGTACATTATGAGACACTATCCACTTTTCAATGTATTACAACGTATTTTGAAATGCATTAACTTTTGCAATACACCTGTGAATACATGTTGATATACATTAATTGGGCAAATCTAATAATATATTGCGTGGCGTTCCTATTCTTGTACTTACCGTTTTGCGCCAACCCAAGGCCGGCCTTCTCAAAGATGGGGCCCGGGTGCAAAGAGAATTGTGGGTCTCCTATTTGTTGAATTATTGAGTGATTTCATTTCGTTTTTCTGTTTTTATCGTTCTAATGTTTTTTGTTTCATTTCTCCGGGGCCCCATGCACGACCCGGGGCCCGGCCCTGCACCAACCTTATGAAACCTCGATGCTACACTGCAATTTACTGTGTAGGCGCATTCATAATGACATTTAAGCAATTAAACCAGTCTAGATGGTTTGTTTACATTTATTTGTTTTAGTGCTCTTTACAAAGCGGTAAATCCGATAATTCAAGGAGACACTAAACCCCGTTATGAATGTGTTAAGTTTCAAATACACCATTTATTACAGAATTATCTTTGAGTTAGAATGCTGAATGCCCATCAAGTTCCACCTAGCCTAAATCAGTCACCTGGCTGAATTTATATGCCATTTTCATCCTATTAAGACTGGTTTTTACCATTGGTTCTATATTTAAATCAAACACAGCAGGACTATAAATTGTTCGCTCAAGTTGCTAAGAATAACCCTTGCCCCAAACCCAGCCTGACTATTCATCTAAAGTGTTAACACTGCCTTGAAAATCTCCATTATCCTATTTCACAGCTGCTTCTAAATAAGTTCCCGATGGAAAAAGTTGGTTCACATTTGAACTGAAAGAAACAGAATTTAGATTTGAATTACTTGTAAGCCTGCAGTCAAGGTGGGGCCAATCAATCCCGGCAAGACAAATGTAAGATATTTGTAAGTATTCTAATTAATTAGACACTGTAACTCTTAGTGAGAATAAATTCAGCATGTATGCCCAATGCTCACTATGACTGAAAACAGACGCTAGTTTTTAAGCGAGATCGAGACAACCTTCAGTCAAGCCGTTTAGTCTAAATGGCTTTCTGAATGCAACCACTGCGTAAGCCGTGTGGTCCAAAAACGTAAATCCAGCCCTAAATCAAGACGTAATGCAGTCAAGAGCAAGACTGGACTGGGAAGAAATTTAGTACTGGGAAATCTAGATAGGTCAAGCGGCGTCGGGTCGATTCGTCGACAGCCGATTCGTCAACCTAACTTAACCTAACCTGACCTAACCTAACCTAACCTAACCTGACCTGACCTAACCTATCCTAACCTAAGCTGCATGCTAGGTGTTAGTCGACGAATTGGCGAGTCGACGGAACGGCGTCAACGAATTGTCCGAACACCGATCAACCTATAAGGAAATTCTCGGTATCCCGCCAGACCAGTCCAGCCTTGGTCAACAGACAAAACTGATTGGGTTTAGTCCACAGCAGTGCTCTCCAAACTCCACGTACAAACTACGCCGTTCCAGAAAAACAGAGCAAATTAGTGATATAAGCGCAAAGCAATGTAAATGTGACCATCTGGGAAAGCAGGTGGACATGGATGCAATGTGGACCTGAAGGAAGTTATTCTGGGTTTCTAATCAACCATCCAAGATCGTCCTATGCCACAATTATGGCCATAACGAAGCCCCGAGGTTCAACACTTTCGACCTCAGTGACCTAACCATGTTCCCAAGACCATGTTCAGCCGTCAGCAAAGCAACCCAAGCATTGGGAAATACATTTGGAGCACTGACCAGGACTGGGAACAAATTTTGTACCGGGAAATCTTAGTTATCATGGTAATCTTGGTAGGTCGAGCCATGATCAGAAAATTCTCGGTACTCCGCCGTGCCAGTTCATCCCTGTACGGGCCACTCAGTATCCGCTGGGTCAGTCCAGCACTAACCCTAACCCCTAAACAACATAATAAAAACCACAAAATAACACAATACAGTGCGTTTCGTGTCTTTTCTCATTCGTGATAAGCATCCAGCACTACATTGGCACTCCCCATAACTCTTGTTCCCATAAAAGTTCAGCTAAAGAAGCGTAATAGCAAAGTTTTACAAAATCAGAAAACGTTGATTTCTATTTTATAAAGCCCCGTGATGACCATCGAGTTGAAAAATCTCTGTTAGTGAACCAAATAACTGTTTAAATCGCATTAATACCCTCGCTAATTCCGAATCCCTGGCATTTCTTTTATTTAGCTGCGCCAAACTTCCGGCATCGTCATCATCCACAGCTGAACTCGAACGTTTCCTCACTGATTGGCGTGAAAACGACAGCAGGGTCTCGACAGCATCCAAATCCGATCGACCGAAGTGAGGGTCGGGCGTGACGTCATCCTGTAAACAAATGACTCATAAATGACGACTAATGGGTGTGTGCACGTGAACCGCACGTGACGTCATCCAGCCAACAAAGACTAGGGCGCGTGAATCCACGAGCAGTGCACGTGCACAGCAAAAAGAGAAAAAAAAAGGTCAAATAAATATTTCTTAAAATAATTCTTTTAAACCAAACAAAAACCAGAAAATAATTAATTATTTAAAAAAATAAAATAAATATTATTATTATTATTATTTTCGAAAAAATGTCAGTTAAATTTTTGAAAATAAATGAAATAAAAATAAAAATAAACGAAATGTTCGTACAAACCTGTAATGGCGGCGTGTTAGGTGGAGACAGAATATAAGACGACATGTTATTATTCGGTTAATACAATGCGAAGATGTTGTGGCAAGCTGCTACCTGATTTTTAGTCCGATGAGAGTAGTCACTAGTCAGTTTCTTCAAAACGGCGTGGGCCTGGTCCGCGCGACCAATAGGGAGAAGAGGTGCGGCTCGACCGGCCAATCAGAGCGCTGCGTGCATGTGATCAGCGACTGTCCGTGCACGTGCAAGGGGAATGATTCAAGAGAGCCGTTAAGGGAAATGCCCAGCCTTTGTCATGTCAATGAGGATTGGCTCGAGGGTGTGTGGTTGAGGAAATTAAATGAAGGATATTTATTTATTTGGATCTTGTTTTTGATTGTTTGTTTTTAATAAATGATGAAGAATGACGTAAATAAAGACGAATTCACGTGTACAGTTTGTGCTGTCCGTGGGTTAACCAATCGCGGTGTTTGACTTGTGACGTCATAGGTCACTGTGTTTGATTAAACCTGATTCGAGTGAAGTGAAATGTTTACTGTTGATTAAAAATAAAGCAAGTTGTTTATTTTTAGCGTTTTTAGATAATTATTTCTAAAATTGTGATTATTTATTTTTGTGATTTTGTTTAATTTTTGTGGGAAATTAAAAGAACGATGCTCTTTGCATGGCGTCATCAGCACGTTTTAGGAAATAGAATTTAATTTAATTTAAAAATGAATTGTGACAAGAAATTCTATTCGGGAATTTAAAAATTCTAATGTTTTTTTCTAAATTTTTTGTTTTAAATTTAAATTTGTTTTTATTTCGACATTTGCGCCATTTTTTAAATTTGCTTTTGGCATCGTGCAGACGGTAGTGATGTTTCTGTATCCTCGTCCACCCGCGCTTATTGCATTACATCATTGCGAATCCGGTTCGAGATTGTCCTTTCAACTTAAAAGGCCGATCGAGCGACTGACTTATTTTTTCACCGTTCCCATTTAACCCATTCGCTCGCGCAAGGCATCATTGCCGATCACTTTCTACAGTTTTCCTTATTTAAGCTTCAAGAATTCCGCCAAAAAGTATAACTCGGAAGGTCCGGTGGGGGAAATCTTCACAGGTGAGTGTCTACATTGTGCTGGCGTAGGCCTAACAAAACCACAGTGCGTGGGGGCGTGCTTCAATTGTTTTCAGCAACCGATCGCCAATTGCGTGCTCGCACGCATCCAACTCGGACAATTTATGACGTCAAACCGTGACCGCTCGTATCTATAAATCGTTTTTCGCCGGATCGTTGACGAAATTGACAGATTTTTGCCGTTTTTTAACGTTTTTCACGGAAAAATGGCGTCGCGAGGTGAAATCGAGACGATTATTTTGAAATTTGATGTTTACGACGTATCAAATATCAAATTTCAAGTGTAGAGTTCCAGAAACTAATTTTTAGACACAAAAAGCCACCACGCTATATACAATAGCTGCGCGTGATTTATATAAAAACACAAATAATAAAACACGACCGGTTATGATTCATCGGCCGTTAGAAAACATTACGTAATCATTTTCGACAAATCGAACCGGTTTAAAATCGCACATTTATATACAACCACAACCGCTTTAAATTCCCAGAATGGCAACGAACTCTCCGAATAATTTATTTCCCGTGGAAATAAAAAGACAAAACTAGAAAAAACCGGTCAAAATTTTACCATTTCTACCCGCACCCATTTTTGAATCCCTCCAACCAATCACCGTGTCGCAATCACTCGCAAAACCAGCGCGGAATTCGAATGAACCAATGAGCGCGCTTGCTGCGCCCGGCGCCATTTTGAGCATAGCTGCTGTAATTTTTGCAGTCTTCACGCTGACCTGGCACCGTTTTGAACCCACATTTCGTCATTTAAAGCATCAAAATTTAAAAGAATCGTCTCCCTTGTCGATCCACGGATAAATCGGCGCGCCCGGACGCAATTAATTTTTTCGATTCGCCACCGGTTCGGTCGCTGAACAAAATCCATGGGTGGTCGCCTACCATGCTGTTTTTGGTTCTGCTTATAGTCTACGTTTTCCCACTTCTAACCGTGAGTTTTTCGTCGACAAAATGGCGTCGGGGGTCGGGAAAATGTCAAAATTAATTTTAAAAATTGTGTTTTGTGGATTGTGATATTTTATTAATTTTTTTTTTGGTTTTAGGGCGGATTTTCCTGCCATTCCCGTGTATACCCTGCGTACTGCGGCCTTCGTCAACAGCCTCTTCCACGACTTGTATTGGACGCTGAGCCTCCTTGGGAGCCGAGCTGATATTTGCTAAGGGTGTCAGACGGATAGTTGGCCATGTAAATATGAGTGGGGATTTGGAATTTGCGATTTTTTTGGGTTTTTTGAGTGGAGATTTTTATTTTTTGCGGGGAAATAGTTAAATTTTGTGATTTTTTTGTGATTTTTGGATTAAATTTGGAGTTTTTTTTGGGAATTTTGTGTTTTTGTTGGGTTTTTGATGAGGATTTTGCGATTTTTGAGTGAAATTTGGGTTTTTAAGATAAAATTTTGAGAGTTTTGTGGGAATATTAGTTTGGAATTTTTTTGTGAAACATTTTGTGATATTTGGGTTTTTAAGAGGAAATTTTGAGAGTTTTGGGAAAAATATTCACTTTTTGATGCATTTTTGTGGTTGATTTTGTGATTTGTTAATATTTTTAGTTTTTTTGGTTTTTATTAGATTTTTAGTGATTGATTTTGGGTTTTTGGGGAAATTTTTGAGTTTTTTTTTTGTATTTTCGTGTTTTTTGAATGAAAATTTTATTTTTTATTAAATTTATGTATTTTTTTGAGAAATTTTAAGTGAAGGATTTTGAATAGAATTTGGCATTTTTAGTGGAAATTTTTAACGTTTTGTTGCATTTTTCTCTGGAATTCTTTAATTTTTATGCAAAATTTTGAGTTTTTAAATAGAATTTGCATTTTTTCGGGGTAAAATTGATTTTTTTTACAAAATTTTGACATTTACAGCTTTGAGTTTTTGGTTTTAGTGATTTTTTGAGTGGAATTTTTTATTTATTTATGTAAAATTTAGATTTTTTGGGGAAATATTTAATTTTTCAGGCTTTTTGTGATTGATTTGATTGATTTGAGAAGATTTTTGGGATTGGTCTTGAAGGAGTGTGTGATTTGTTTGTCAAATTCGACTTTAGTCTGGAGGGATCGAGATAATATCGAGAAAAATCCAGTCAGCAATTGCGTAATAAGGCGAATCACTTTACAAATAAATTGATAGCAGACGGTTTTAAATGGAAGACTAAATTGAGTATATTTGATCGTAAATGAGCAATATTTCTTGATAATTCACTTTTGAATTGACGATAAATTTAAAATTGCTCAACAATCCAATCATAAATTAACAATAAATTGCAAATTCGTTGAAATTTCAATCGAAAATTGACAATTTATTGATTTTTTGATCGTAAATTAACGATAAATCGCAAATTTCTTTAAATATCGACACTAAAATTGCATTTTTTTTTTTTTTTTTTAATTGTTTTTATTTTATTTTCAGTTTATCTCGTATTTCCAAAAAGATTTTCAAATCGGCGATTTTTGTTTTCATTTTTAAGAAAAAAAATTTTAAAATTTAATTTAATATTAAATAATCTTTCACCATGAAAATTGATACTGCTGTCGTGGTAATGGATGAGGTGACGTCGGTTTGGGATGTGATTCGTGACCTAGCTTCCAGACCGGTAAGAAATACAAACAAAAAATTTAAATTTTATGGTTAGAACCAATTACAACGATGTTTTTTGCGTATAAAACACGAAAAACAACGTATTTCTTTTTTAACATTCATTTAAAAAGTCGACAACGATGTTTTTTCGACTGGAAATCACAAAAAACAACGTTTATTCCCTTATTAATTTATTTTTAAAGTCATGAAACGATATTTTTTTGGTTGTAAAAGACGAAAAAAAATGTCGTTTCCTTAAATATTCATTTTTAAAGCCGAAAAAGATTTATTTTTTACCGTAAAATACGAAAAACAAAGTTTAATTTTTAAATTTTTATTTATAAAGCTGAAAAACTATGTTTTTTTTTTTTGCGTAAAACATGAAAAACAACGTTTTAACTCTATAATGAGATTTTTTTTGTCGAAAAACGATGTTTTTTTAACATAAAACACGAAAAACAACGTTTTACCCCGAAAATTTTATTTATAAATCCGAAAAGCGATGTTTTTTTTAGCGTAAAACATGAAAAACAACGTTTTAACTTTATAATGAGATTTTTTTAGCCGAAAAACGATGTTTTTTTTTAACATAAAACACGACAACGTTTTACCCCTAAGATTTTATTTATAAATCCGAAAAACGATGTTTTTTTTAGCGTAAAACATGAAAAACAACGTTTTACCTCAAATTTTATTTTTTTTAGCCGAAAACCGATGTTTTTTTAACGTAAAACACGAAAAACAACGTTTTACCCCTATGATTTTATCTATAAAGCCGATAACCGACGTTTTTCGACCATAAACTACGAAAAACAACGTTTTTTCTTTAAAAATTCACCTTATAAACCGAAAAACAAAGCTTTTACATTACAAATTTACCGCAAATAAGAAAAACAACGTTATTTCCTTAACAATTTATCCAGAAAACCGAAAAATTAGCTTAATTGATTAGATTTAATCGTGAAAATGAATTTTATTGAATAGTATAACAAATTGATTGATTTGAAACCTTTCTATTCGTTTGCAGGAACAAGAGGAAGCTTTTTACGTGGTGGATTTGTCGGATGTGGTCTGGAAGCACAAGCAATGGAAAATGAAAATGCCACGTGTTGAACCATTTTATGGTAATAAACTGAAGCGAACCGAGGAAAACATTCAATTTCCCACGCCCTTTCACCTCGAAATTCGATAAATTTATATAATTCAATGAAATATTGCGTAAACATTTACATCATTTTCTATTCAATTTCCGAGAGAATTTTTTTTTTTTTTACATCCGGTACAGGAAGTGGGTTTTTCTAGTGAAAATAATTTCGTTGCGATGCATTAGTGACGTCATTGGATTGTTTTTTTAATGGTTTTCTAGGGAAAATGATGGAAAAATATTCGTGAAGATCGATAAAAAATTGTAAATGTCAATTTTAACGATTTAACAGGTGGAGATTGTTTGCGCACGTGTTCGGTGTAATGTAATAATGTTAGAAACCTGTCATTATATCGTGTCGATTTATAACACGTGCATGAAATATAATTATAAAAATTACATTTTAAAAGTTTTGACAGTTCAAATGTTGATTCTGACAGTTTCGCCATGTTAAATCGTTGATTTTGGTAATTTGTCGATGTTTAACCGTTGAGTTTGGTAATCTGTCGATGTTTAAACGTTGAGTTAGGTACTTTTTCGTCTTTTAAAGGACGATTTTGGTAACTTTTCGATGTTTGAAAGTTGTATTTAGTAATTTCTCGACGTTGAAATCATTATTTTCTACACTTTTCCGCACTAATACATTGATTTTCGCAATATTTCGATGTTTAAACTTTGATTTAATTAATTTTTCGATGTTAAAACGTTGATTTAGGTGACTTTTGGATGATAAAACGTTGATTTAGATTATTTTTCGATGTTAAAACGTTGATTTAGATCATTTGTTGACGTTAAAACGTTGATTTCGATCATTTTTCGTCGTTAAAACGTTGATTTAGATCGCATTTCGATGTTAAAACATTGATTTAGGTCACTTTTCGATGTTAAAACGTCTATTTAGATCATTTTTCGACGTTAAAACGTTGATTTAGATCGCATTTCGATGTTAAAACGTTATTTAAATCGCATTTCGATGTTAAAACATTGAGTTAAGTCACTTTTCGATGTTAAAACGTCGATTTAGGTCATTTTTCGATGTTAAAACGTTGATTTAGATCATTTGTCGACGTTAAAACGTTGATTTAGATCATTTTTCGACGTTAAAACGTTGATTTAGATCGCATTTCGATGTTAAAACGTCGATTTAGGTCACTTTTCGATGTTAAAACGTCGATTTAGGTCATTTTTCGATGTTAAAACGTTGATTTAGGTCGCTTTTCGAAGCCCAAATCAACGTTTTCAACATTTCTCTCGCTAAAAACATCGATTTCCCAAATTCCCGACCCTCAAAAGCACCCAATTTCTCAACCGATTTAACTCTTGTGATTAATCTTTCCAGCGGTCAAGTGCAATGACACAGGCCCTGTGCTTGAAGTGATGGCAGCTTTGGGTTCGGGATTTGACTGCGCCTCTAAGGTAAGAATTGATGGGCCGCACAAAATACTGCGACGGATAAACAGACAAACTCGCCCAAGCACGTTCGCGCTCTACTCGGGAGGATCGAACGACTCAAGCTGCTCAATGAGTGAAATCTACGACTGTGCTGTGTGTTGCTGCGTTTGAGCGGAGGCTGAGGCTGAGACAGACCGGCTACGAGCATCGGTGGTCCAGGTAACCAGGTAGAACGACCCGCACGGGTCCCTTATATGGATTTTATCTTAAATAGCGCAGGGGGGAGCGTTGTAATGCACACATTTGGGGCGAAAAGTTAATTTTTGAGCAATTTTACCTGGTTTTTGGGCCTTTGACAGGTGAGTTTTTGATGTTTTTTGTGGTTTTTGTGGATATTTGTTTTTTTTTCTTTTTTTTTTTTTTTTTTTTTTTTTTTTGTTTGGTTTTTTTTATTTTTTATTTTAAATTTTTTTGTTGTTTTGGTTTTTTAGTGCGAAATACAAAAGATTCTGGACATGGGAGTGGATGAGTCGAGGATTATTTACGCAAATCCGTGCAAAACTGCGTCATTTATCAAGTTTGCTGCAAAGAATAATGTTTCGCTCATGACGTTTGACAACGAGGCTGAATTGTATAAAGTGAAGGGGCTCTTTCCGGAAGCCAGGTTAGTTTTGTTTGAGGGAGGTTGTGTAATTTTTGGGTTATTTTGATGGGAAGTGGTCAATTTTGATGCAAATAATGCAGTTTTGATGGAAATTGTGCAATTTTCAACTATTTTGATGGAAATTGTACAATTTCTTAACTATTTTGATGCAAATAGTGCAATTTTGATGGAAATTATGCACATTTTCTACTAATTTGATGGGAAAATGATCAATTTTGATGGAAATTATGCAAATTTTCTACTAATTTGATGGGAAAATGATTAATTTTGATGGAAATTATGCACATTTTCTACTAACTTGATGGGAAAATGATTAATTTTGATGGAAATCATGCAAATTTTCTACTAATTTGATGGGAAAATGATCAATTTTGATGAAAATTATGCAAATTTTCTACTAATTTGTTGGGAAAATGATCAATTTTGACGGAAAAAGTTCCATTTTGATAGAAAAAGTCTCATTTTGATGGAGAATATCAAAATTTGGTAGAAATTATGCAATTTTTCTGCAATTTTGATAGAAAAAGTCTCATTTTAATGGAGAATATCTAAATTTGGTAGAAATTATGCAATTTTTCTGCAATTTTGATAGAAAAAGTTTCATTTTAATGGAGAATATCTAAATTTGGTAGAAATTATGCAATTTTTCTGCAATTTTGATGGAAATATGTCCAATTTTGGTTTAAATTTTGCAATTTTTTTTTACTAATTTGATGTAAATATGTCCAATTTTGGTTTAAATTTTGCAATTTTTTTTACTAATTTGATGGAAATATGTTCAATTTTGTGCTTTTTTCGTGCAGGGAATTCAATTTTGATTGAATTTATGCAATTTTTTTGATATTTCCTTTTTTAATTTTTAAGATTACAAAGTGAATCAATTCAATTTCTAAATTCAATTTTAAAATTAGATCATCAATTTGTTATTATTTATTAATAATACATTCCATAAAACCGGTTGAATCATTCTGATAAACCAATAAAATCCATCAAACGTGCAATATCACCGAATGACTCATTCCCATGACAACAAAACACGAGCAATGTTTGGGAATGCTCAAACGTAAAAATCGTTTTGGCCTCGTTTTGGTTACTTTTATGTTCTAAAATTTATTGAAATACTTATTTGTTTACAAAAATCAATCAATAATCTATAAACAATTCAATCCGATCCAAACCGCATTCGGATTGGATTCGGATGGTCCAAAATCTATCCGATTTTTTTTTTTTTTGGATCGGATCGGATTGGATTAAATTGTGCAAATTTTTATCCAGCAAATTCGGATTGGATTGGCAAAAAAGCCGAAACTCATCCGTAAAATCCGAATTTCGACGTTTTTGGGACGTTTTGTACGTTTTTCGGATGAAAAAGATAAAAAACGTGCGCAAAACGTCAGGAAAAAGTTTGAAAAGATTGAATTAAGATCAAAAGATTCGAGTTTTTTGAATCTCAAGATTCGAGGGATTTGAAGATTCCAATGTCCAATCCCAAGTTTTGTTTTTATCAAACTTTAAAGTACTATACACGGATCGATTGGTTGGGTCGAATCGAATCTAATGAATCGAAGTATTTTTTTAGATTGTCGTTGTAGTTTGAAAAATATTGCGTTTGGAAATGTGGAGGCAGTAGGTCGCCAATTCAGGCGCCATTTGCTATGTTGTTTACTTTTTAAATTACACCAGTCCGGAGAGGATTCAGTCCGGGGGATTGACATTAACAATTTTTGTCAACGATATTTATTAATTTATCGATTTAAAAAGATTTATCGATTTGTAGATTTGTTAAGATTTATTGATTTATTTGGGATTTATGGATTTATGTTGAGGTTTTGGGATTTATTCTGAGAGTGGTTTTGAGATTTGATGTGTGATTTTGAGATTTGATGTGTGATTTTGAGATTTGATGTGTGATTTTGAGATTTGACGTGTGATTTAGAGGTTTGACGTGTGATTTAGAGGTCAAATGTGTGATTTAGAGGTCAAACTTGTGATTTAGTGATTTGACATGTGATTTAGAGATCAAACTTGTAATTTAGAGATTTGATGTGTGATTTAGAGATTTGATGTGTGATTTAGAGATTTGATGTGTGATTTAGAGGTTTGACGTGTGATTTAGAGGTTTGACGTGTAATTTAGAGGTCAAATGTGTGATTTAGAGTTCAAATGTGTGATTTAGAGTTCAAACTTGTGATTTAGTGATTTGACGTGTGATTTAGAGGTCAAACTTGTATTTTAGAGATTTGACGTGTGATTTAGAGATTTGATATGTGATTTAGAGATTTGATATGTGATTTAGAGGTTTAACGTGTGATTTAGAGATTTGATGTGTGATTTAGAGGTCAAACTTGTGATTTAGAGGTCAAACTTGTGATTTAGAGATTTGATGTGTGGTTTAGAGATTTGATGTGTGATTTAGAGATTTGATATGTGATTTAGAGATTTGATGTGTGATTTAGTTTTAAATTTTTATTTTTATTTTTTAGGTTGGTTCTGCGAATCCGCTGCGACGCCAAAGCGCAATGTCCTCTGGGAGTGAAGTTTGGCATTGAGCCGGAGAAAGCGGAGCATTTGCTGAAAGTGGCGAAGGAATTGAATCTGAATGTGGTCGGAGTGAGTTTCCACGTCGGCAGTGGCTGTCGGGAAGCTGCGGCGCTCGGTGAGGCGATCCGCGTTTCTCGACAAGTTTTCGACCTCGGCGGGGCGATGGGCTTCAATTTTAACATACTGGACATTGGTGGGGGCTTCCCCGGCCAGAAGAACGCGCCCATTACTTTAGACGAGGTAAAAAAATCACAAAAATCGTTTAATTTTTACTAAAAATGACGAAAAAGTGATAAAAATCTTCGAAATTTTAATGAAAATGACGAAAATATTGCAAAAATAGTCTCAACTTTTAGTAAAAATGACGAAAAAGTGACAAATTGTCGAAAATGTTGCGGAAATCGTCCAATTTTTATTAAAAATGACGAAAAAGTGACAAATTGTCGAAAATGTTGCGGAAATCGTCCAATTTTTATTAAAAATGACGAAAAAGTGACAAATTGTCTAAATTTTAATGAAAATGATGAAAATATTGCAAAAATAGTCCCAACTTTTAGTAAAAATGACGAAAAAGTGACAAAAATCGTCGAAATTTTAATGAAAATGACGAAAAAGTGAGAAATTGTCAAAAATGTTGCGGAAATCGTCCAATTTTTGTTAAAAATGACGAAAAAGTGACAAATATCGTCGAAATTTTAATAAAAAATAACGAAAATATTGCAAAAATAGTCCCAACTTTTAGTAAAAATGACGAAAAGGTGACAAATTGCCGAAAATATTACGAAAATCGTCCAATTTTTATTAAAAATGACGAAAAAGTTACAAAAATCGTCGAAATTTTAATGAAAATGACGAAAACATATTGAAATTCGTAGAATTTTTATTAAAAATGATGCAAAATCGCTAAAAGTTTAGTCTAAATGCCGAAAATCCGCTAAAATTCTAGTAAACATGACGAAATCTTTGTGAAATTCGTCGAAATTTTAGTAAAAATGATGAAAAATTGCTAAAATTTTAGTATAAATGATGAAAAATTGCTAAAATTTTAGTATAAATGATGAAAAATTGCTAAAATTTTAGTATAAAGGATGAAAAATTGCTAAAATTTTAGTTAAAATGCTGAAAAAACCGCTCAAATCGTGTAATTCTCATTAATATTTGTTAATTTTAGGTCGCATTTGTAGTCAACGAAGCGTTGGACCAATATTTTCCTGAGGGGTGCGGCATCAGGATAATAGCTGAGCCGGGAAGATATTACGTGGCTTCCGCGTTCACCCTTTGCGTCAACATCATAGCTAAGCGCGCATCTTGTAACGACGTGAAAAAAGACCAGAAGCAGTACATGTATTACGTCAACGATGGCGTCTACGGATCGTTTAATTGCCTGTTGTACGATCATGCCGAAGTTCGGACGATTCCATTGAAGGTTCATTTTACCAAGCCACGAGTGAAATCCCCAAAAACGATCGTTTTCAATGCCAAAACATTAATTTTGATTGATAAACTGACAAAATTGACTTTTTTAGTTGCCTAATTTCCAGTTTGTTGATAAAATGATCTCGTATTAGGCATTTCCATTGCTAAAATGATCGTTTTTAGCAAATAAAACGCTTAAAATGATCGTTTTTAACAAATAAAACGCTTAAAATGATCGTTTTTAACAAATAAAACGCTAAAATGATTGTTTTTAGCAAATAAAACGCTTAAAAATGATCGTTTTTAGCAAATAAAACGCTTAAAATGATCGTTTTTAGCTAATAAAACTCATAAAATGATTGGTTTTAGCAAGTAAAATGTATAAAACTCGTTTTAATGCCAATATGATCGTTTTTTGCAAGGAAAATGCATAAAATGTACGTTTTAATACTAAAATGATCGTTTTAAGCACGGAAGGAGCACAAAACGGTCGTTTTATTGCCTTAATGGTCGTTTATTGCGAGGAATGTGCATAAAATGAACGTTTTTAAAGCCAAAAGTATCGTTTTTAGCAATTTTAATGCCAAGACGATCGTTTTAAACATAGCAAAATGCATAGGACAATAGTTTTAATGCAAAATGATCGTTTGTTGCAAGGAATATGCATAAAATGGACGTTTTTAGCAAAGAAAATTCTTAAAACGAGTGTTTTTAAATGCCTAAAACGAGCTTTTTCGATCGTTTTTAGCACATTAAATGCGTAAAACAATCGTTTTAGGGCAGTAAATGCATAAAACGAGCGTTTTCGATGCCAAAACGATCGTTTTAGGGCAGTAAATGCATAAAACGAACGTTTTCGATGCCAAAACGATCGTTTTAGGGCAGTAAATGCATAAAACGAGCGTTTTCGACGCCAAAACGATCGCTTAAGAAAGGAAAATGCCCAAAACGGATCATTTTACCGACAAAAATCCTTTAAAACGAGCGTTTTACTTAACTGGCTGAAACTACAAACCCCCATCTACCAATTTATCGTCAAATTAAAACAAATTTTTTGTCCGTTTTCAACTCAGGGATACGATGAAGGGGAAGAGACCTACTTGAGCAGCGTGTGGGGCCCGACCTGCGACAGCCTCGACTGCATTCTGAAGGAAGTGCACCTCCCAAAATTGAACGTAGGCGATTGGCTCGTCTTCGAAGACATGGGCGCGTACACCGTAGCTGCCGCCACAACATTCAACGGGTTCCAGAAACCCGTCCTGCATTACGCCATGTCACGTGGCACCTGGTAAAAATTTAAAAAAAAATCAAATAAAATTGCATAAAACGATAATAAAACGACGTTTTAACACTTTTTAGGGCTACTCTGCAGCACCTGGTGGCCGATCCCGACCCTCTACCCTCGATGAAGACCGCGAAAAATATTTTGAGCGAAAACTATGTCGAATCCGACATATCCGAAGCGATTTTCGCCGAAATAAGCGTCGTTGATTGATGAAAATTTAGAATTTATTATTATTTTTGGTTTTGATTAGGCCTAAATTGCTGATTTGGTTTTTTCGCTGCATTTATATGAATTTATTTTTTTTTGGATTTATTTTTGTTTATTTTTTTTTTTCTTTTTAATTTCGATTTTGACTGGTGGCGGGTGGAATCTGAATATTATTATTATTTTTTTTTGGTTTAATTATTATTATTATTATTATTATCATTATGGTAGATATCTTTAAACATAACATTCCGCGTAGTCGATTATTCTTATGTTTTAAATTGAAAGTTTTTCTGGAAATGCTGGATGAAAGATTTTGAAAAATAAACATTTCAAAATGGCCAACTAATAAATAAACGTATTTAAAAAATGGAACTCGTTATTTATTTTTTAATGAATTGGCGATATCGTCATAAAATTTCGTATTGAAACTGAGTATTTGAGATTGAATGACGTAGTTAACTCGAAAGAACTTAAATCTTATTCTACTTGGTTATAAAATCGTCATAAATATACTATTCTCATTGAAATTTGACAGGTGTTGACGTCACTCCACCGAGCTTTACGATTAAACTATTTGCAGTTTTAAGATTATGTTACGTAATAACTATCCGCTTAAATTAATTTGACGTTTTGAAATACGAAATTAAAACAAATTAATTTTTTGTTTATTGATTTATTATTGATTTGTAAAATTCGTTATAATTCGTGCGTTTATGGAGTTAATATAGCATTGCGCGGGGAACTACTTTGGGCGGTGGAAGCGCCTAGTGGTAGTACGGCGCACTCATCTGCCGGTCGCCATTTTCAAGGGTGAAGTTGAGGTTTGAAACACGTTGTTTACGTTTGTTCGGCGATCTGTCGATTACGACCATGTCGGAAGAAAATAACGGTCCCGATACTGAGTCGTACGATGACGAGAACAAATTCAACATGCAGTCGATGATGTACGCGCAAGGTAAGCACGGAAATCCCATTTTTCTCTCTCTTTTGTTAACTAGCGAAAAATTTCGACGATTTCTCTCGTTAATCCTCCATGACATCGAACCAAAACGAACTTAAAACGCGTTTTAACACGCGTTTCGTGCCAAAACACCCAAACAACACCGAAAAACTAAACCAAAAATTTTTTATTTTTTGTTTTAATTCATAATTTTTCAAGAAATGTCACGAAAATCGCCAAAAAAAAAAAATCGATTTTTTTTTTTAAATTTAAAAAAAAAAAATAATCGATTAATTATCGATATTTTTGGGTCATAAAAGAAGTTTTTCCTTTTTTTTTTTTTTCTTTTACACAATGTAATCAACATAAATTCTACGAAAATAGCTGTCTTAGAAATATGAAAAAAAAAAAAAAAAAAAATCCCAACTTAATTCCAGCCATTTTGGTTTTTATGAGTCTTAAATTATGCAGAAATAAGTCCACATTTGAGGAACTCAACCAAAACTTTCATTTCGCATCTCCTTTAAACATTTCTACCATTTTAATTCATTATTTACACACAGAAAAATCCAATTCCGCCCCCCCTCCGTCCCCCAATGCCCCTCCAAAGACCCATCCAAAACGTGACTATTAGGGGGGCCCCTCTTATTCAATTAGTTTAATAAATATTATTATTATTATTATTTATTATTATTTATTATTATTACTACGGGTGCGCTGTGCAGCATTTTTGCATCACTCGGGGCCCCCCAGTGGCGTATTTATGGTTTCGGCGCTTCTCGTAGGGCCCTAATACACAATTTTTTTCTTTTGATATTTGAAGGTCCCAAAAGCGTTTTGGAGGGGGCTCTTCACGTTGAACTAAAAAATTTAGAAAAAATTTTAATTTTAATTTTAATTTTATTTTTTTTCTTGGAATTTTGGGGCCCCTACAAGTTGGAGGCTCTAGGCGCGCTCCTAATGCGCCTAAACCTAATTTTTTTTTTTGAAATTTGGAGGCCCCAGAAGCGCTTTGGGGGGCCCTTCACGTTGAAAATGTTTTTTAATTTTAATTTTATTTTTTTGTTGAAATTTTGGGGCCCCTACAAGTTGGATGCTCCTAAGTCTAAATTTTTTATTTTTGAAATTTGGAGGCTCCAGAAGCGTTTTGGGGGGGGCCCTTCACGTTGAACATTTTTTTTTAATTTCAATTTTATTTTTTTGTTGGAATTTTGGGGCCCCTACAAGTTGGATGCTCTAAGCGCGCGCCTAATGCGCCTAAACCTAAATTTTTTTTTTTTGAAATTTGGAGGCCCCAGAAGCGTTTTGGGGGGGGGGGGGGGGCCCTTCACATAAAAATAAAAATTTTGGCTAAATTTTTTTTTTAAATTAAAGTTTAATTTTTTTTTTTAGAATTTTGGGGCTCTTACAAGTTTGGGGCCCCCTAAGCCTAAATCCGCCACTGCAGAAGGGCCCGCATTAAATCGATTAAATTTCCCAAAAATCATCGCCGGACACATAAAAAAGACATTTAAACAACAATAAACGCATTAAACACGTTCAAAACCCCAAATGACCGCGCAAATGTCGCTTTAAATGTCGCTTTAAACACGTGTAAACGATCGCAAAACACACGCTGCATGCGCAAGAAATTTGCAATTAGTAAGCGAGCGAATCTTTATTAGATCTTGGGCATATTGTTTCTATCCGACACGATATTGACCAATATCAAAGTCGCAGCTTCGGTGCTGGCACCTGGAGGTGACATAACTCGGCCAAATTAAGTCCTCGAGTGGTTAGGGTTAACTATAAACGACAAATTCTTAATCAAGTTGGTAGATGACGACGAAGTAAGCGCGAAAGAGTCGGCGGGAGGTCGCCATTTTGAAGATTAAACCAGTTTGGGCCGATGATGGAGTAAATCACGGTTTGGACGTGCAATTACTGCCGAATAAATGCATTTATTAGTGGTCGGTAAATCAGTGTCCCCGCTGCTTAAACGGCAAAACCGCATCCGAGAAGCCATCCGGTTTTGTTTATCTTTTTTAACTAGTGGTTGGGGTTAAAAATGGTGGAATGCGCGTTTAGGATTGTAGTTAAACGTGTTTTGTTGCGCGAAACATTCGGATGAAAGTAGAGGAAGTTTGTTGCTGTTGGTAGAGATCGAGGAAGTTTTCGGTCAAGCGCAGTTTGGACCGTTGTGTAATGTTATTTAACGGTGATTAGTTAGTTGTTTTGCAGTGATGGGCGATTGTTGAAAATTTTGTTACAAGTTACATTACGTAATTTTTTTTATATATTTTTTTTTTTATTAAAAACGAACAATTTCTGCAGGTTTTTGATTTTTTTTAAATTATTTCTGCAGAAATTGTTTTTTTTTTTTTTTAAATTTGAAATGTGCAAAATTTTTTTTTTTTTTTTTTTTTTTGCGGGATTTTTTCGTTTATGTATTGTAACGGTATTGAGATTCACGAATGATAACTAGTTACTTTTTTGCCTAAATAACGGTAACGGTATTGAGAGTCACTTATTGTAACTAGTTACTTTTTTGGCTAAATAACGGTAATGAGAGTCACGAATGGTAACTAGTTACCTTTTTGGCTAAATAACGGTAATAAGAGTCACGAATGGTAACTAGTTACTTTTTTGGCTAAATAACGGTAACGGTAACGATAACTAGTTACTTTATTGGTTAAATAACGGTAACGATAACTAGTTACTTTTTTGGCTAAATAACGGTAATGATAACTAGTTTTGGCAAAACGGTAACGATAACTAGTTACTTTTTCGGCTAAATAACGGTAACGATAACTAATTACTTTTTTGGCTAAATAACGGTGATGATAACTAGTTACTTTTTTGGCTAAATAACGGTAATTTTTTTAATTAGTTACTTTTTGGCTAAATAACGGTAATTTTTTTAACTAGTTACTTTTTGGGCTAAATAACGGTAATTTTTTTAACTAGTTACTTTTTGGGCTAAATAACG
>JAQFXT010000922.1:0-23240 GCA_034683725.1 Strigamia crassipes | reverse complement strand
TTGGGGGATTTTTGGTTCAACAAAGAATTCGATTATTTGTGAACAAACCCATTCAAAGAAGCGTATCGATAGAAGATTCACCAACCGTAACTTTTCCAAACATTATCATCTGTGGCGGACCACACAGCGAAAGTTTTCTCAAAACAAAAGAAAATTATCTAAATTACCATCAATGGAATAATACGAAATGCAATATTGATATGTTGGATCTTGTCAACTGGAAAGGATTAAAAGTAAATCAATTATGGAATCTCACTTATTTAGAACCATCGAGTTTGGAATTAATCCAATTGATTGTAAGTAACTTTAATGTGCATCTTTTTTTGTCCATCGAATTCATGATGCAGTTACATATGACAGAATTTACCACTAGCTTCGATAATGTTCTCTGGTGTTTTGACGACCAATGAGAATGGTAGAAATGCCACTGGGTCATTTCTACCCGATTTTGTGTAGAAATAGCATGTGAGCTATATCTACACAATTTTGTGTAGAAATAGCTCTGGGCTATTTCTACACGATTTCGTGTAGAAATAGCACTGAGTCATTTCTACACGATTTTGTGTAAAATAGCATGTGAGCTATTTCTACACGATTTTGTGTAGAAATAGCATGTGAGCTATATCCGATGAGAACGGCGTAACAAACCAGTCATCGTTCGTCTGATCAATGTCGTGTAACAAACCTCATTTGCCTTTGCATTGGTGGCTGTAGGTGGTTGCATTCACCATTTCGATAATGCACACTTGTCGTTTGTGCCATCTGTTGTGGGTTTTCACAACCAAAATAAAAATGAAATTTTGATTCTATTCGAACTCTTCCTGGTTGTTTCTTTAATTTCGCACTTGACTAATTGTCAAATAATTAAGTCAGCACTCATCTTTTTGTCAGTTAAGATTACTCATGTCCTACGGACACTTGTGATCTTATCAGACAAAAAGTTTTATGCGGACCTAATTATTTAACAATTACTCGGTGTGCTCGGTATATTACTACTGACTATTTTTAACACGACACATAAGTTTTTTTAGTTGTGGCCTTAGGAGGCTCAAGATAGGTAAAAAGTGAAGCCTCTGCTTGTAAACTGGATGCCAGATGCAAACACCTTTGAAAAGATCAATCTAAACACACCATATTATTCCAGAATCCATTTTCTGGGAAACTATTTGATGTTCGAACAATCAACAATATCATAAGTCCGCACGGAACTTGTGTGAAGCATTCCTTTGGTAATTTTTCAAGTTTCAACTACCAAAAGAAAAAAATAGTTGAATAACCTCTGCCTGATTAGGTCCAATTAAATTTCGAATGTTCACCATGTTTTTTGAAGTCATCCTCGAAGAAGACAGTCCGTGCAAACCAGATTTTACATATGTATTTTTTCAAATTAACTTTATTTCATTAAAACCAATACTTTTTTTCCATAAATTAAAATACTCGATAAAGTTGGGGAATAAAGCCGGTGTTCGATGTAAGCTGTTTGGTGCAGATGCGAGGCAGGCGGGGGAGGTCGTCATTTATTATTCAATCAAAGATGGACTGGTCTGTGCCAGGCCACTTGTTTTGAAGCCACTGTGACTGCGTTGCAGGCACTGAACGAACCGGTGACTCGCCTTGTGACAATGTCTACCAGGTGGCATTGCCAACCAGAAGTGGTCACCTAACCACTAAGGACAAGACGGAACCGGAAGTAGATTCTACAGGGTCTTCCTCAAGGGCCCCAAGAGAAAAGGACAGCATTTTTTGCATGACTGGCAACGTGATGGGTTGCATGTCCCATCACGTGCGAACGGTTTCGTGCATGCAACACGGATGTGACCTAGATGGTCTTCAAAGCCCAGTTGACTACCGGCAATGAATAGAATAAATTTGCGGCCCACGTGGTTCTTGCTAACCACGTGGTCGCCGGTTGACGTGGGCTGAGTCATGGCAACATGACACAAGTTAGAATAACACTCACTAGAGATTAACCTAGACAACACACGAATAAAGGCCACTTTACAAATATAGTTTCTAGTTGTGTTTTCTTTCTATGTAAGTGGATAAGCGTCTATTGCCACACTGGTGTCCCCACATCACATGATAACAGTCCGCCTATCACACCACAAAATTCAGTCTTACGTTGCACAAAACAATGCATCTAAAGTTTCAAAAACTTTTTTCCTTACAAGATTTATTCCAGCACTATCTGCACCACTAACGTTTTATTTTAATCGCACATGTAGAAGTGCATTTATAAAATCTTGCAGTTAATCATGTTTTGTTGTTTAAATGTGGTGTGCATTGGAATAAGCAATAATTTCGTTACTCTTAGGTGTATGTCACTGGAACTGAAAACCCGAATTTTTCATTTTGAATGCCTTTCAGCGTTCATTCGTTTGTTTTGCTTCACTTCATTTCGCCGAGATTACATTCAAACTCAGTAATCTCCGGAATCCCAGGAGACTTTAAAGCTCTCTTTTCTTGAATGTCACTACAATAAATTAATAAAAACCATCTTTTACCATTCATTTACTTGACAATTTCTTTATTTTACTTAAATTTTACCATCTTTGAAAACTGCCTTCTGGAAGGCATCCAAGTCCACAGCAGGCTTGTTATAGAATTGTGCAAAGGTCTGTTCCGAGGACCAGCCTGCCACACTCAAAATTTTCTGCACTGGCACATGCTTTATTGCTGCGCTGGTTGAAGCCGCTCGAGTCGAGTGCGCGCCAAAAATATTAATGTCTATTCCTATCTTTTCTAGGAATTGTTTTATCCATCTTCGCACTGTATCTGTGGTCGGTTGAAAATGAGGTGGGCATTGAATCAGAAAACAATGTAATCCTTGCCGCACTTCCTTGGTCTTTTGTATAAAGGGCAAATACATTTATCTTGCACATACAGCGCCACCCGTAGCACCGTGTTGCAGCTTACTTGCAATTGTTTATGGAATTTTGAAGGCACAAAAATCGCTGCTTCTGACGTCACCGTTAAATCTGCCAGATGCAAAGCTTGCAGTGAACTCACTCGCGCCGCTGTAGTTATTGCCAGCAGGGTTTAAACCACCAAGATGTCTGGTTGCACTTATTCTATCTCCACTACCAAAATGGTACTTTAGTCAAGACAGACTAAATTGACAACAAGGAGGACGATGAGGTTGAGGTAATATCTTAACACTCCCAATAGTGATCCTTTTAAAATTGGTCTTGTGTAGTGTTCATGTCCATTCTTGCACCATTCTGTTTGTACTTTTCCCATTGATTTCTGAAGGCCACTTCCGGAACTACCAATCCCTCCTGGCATGAGAGAGTTGAAATGGCGGCCACGAGGGAACTATGTGGGAACCGTGTTATTCGTGGCTGAAAATCGATCACAGCTGCACATAAATAATGTAGTTTTTGGAATCGATACGTGTGCTCCAAAATTTTTAATAAGCTTATAATTATACGTTCCAAACGGCTAACCTGAATGTTTATTTTCAATTCGAACTCAACACTCACTGTGTTGCAGCTGTTGTATTTTCCCATGTAAATTATTTATTCTCGGGAACCTGTACGCGTGTTCGAAGACTTTTGAATATATCAAATTACACACTCAGTTTTACCGTTGTGAAGGTATAATTTTAAATCTACACACATGCGTGACAGCAGTTGCACTGCAACACACGTAGACGTTGGAACACTTATTCCTGCGTTAAAATCTTTTTCAGCAAGATGAAAACAAATCAACGATCCCGTAAAATAATTTGCCGATTAGTGCGACATTCTGTCAAAAAGCTAGACATCAAAAAAATGATTCCTCGAGAGTTTAAACCAATGATCGACAACAACAACACTTTTAAACTTCGTAGCTTTTGGGCTTTTCTCGTCGGTGTTTGCTTTCTCATCTATTGCTATCAAATGTACGACAGAATTTCTTACTATCTGGATAGTCCAACTGCGGTCGATGTGTACGAAGAAAAAATCGAAACGTTTAACTTTCCTGCCACCCACACATGTGTACCACTTAATAAGTACGTTGTGGATTACTACAACTCTACCGGCCTACAAGCGAGTGACATGGATTCTCTGAATCCATTGGATTCACTCATAACAAGACCGGATGTGGATCTTACTAAGTTGTGGAATTTAAACTACAGTTTTGAAATTATATCAGAATACTTCTCTGTCGACAATAGACGTCATCATAAAGTAAGTTTGTAAGAAAACGTTAAATTTAAAACTTCCTCTTTCATTTTATGTAGCACCATAACGGGGTTTATGCTCTTCCTTCTATAGTATCTTATTTATTAAAGTTTGATTTTGATTTTAATTCTATCTGATATTTACAGACATTTGTCCCAGAAACTGACGTAACTATTAAGCCAGAACTGCATGCAAGGGGTACTTGCACAAAAACTAAAGGTCAATTGATAAAATTAATTTCTTATTAATCTGAGCAATTCAATTTGTTCTCCTCTTGTAGTCAGAAGGACTCTGCGTGGGTCTGGGATTTATGTTACAATGGGTAACTACATAAGCGTACCGGAATTAGTACCAGGAAAAGCTCTAACACTGGTAAAATAATTTAAACTTTGTCCATATAAACTACCCGTAGTTTTATTATTGTATGTTTTAATGTCACAACGTTATATTAATTGTGGGGTATCTCTCTGAGACTGTGGAGCTATCTTTCGTCTATAAAAAATTTTCTACGTGTTTATTTTTGTTTAAATTTATTGTTATTAACTTGGTGCAAAATATTTCTTTCTTTCACGTTGTACTCAGCTTTAGGTTTATTAAGCAGTACATTATTGCATAATTCGCCTGTGCCATCTCTGGCATACTTGTGTAAATAATTTGGTCATAGCGCAATAACAATATTTGTGGTAGTGCAGGAAAGCTGCACCCAAATAAACTTGTATAAATTATTAAGATAACTTCTCTGCAAAACCAATAAGTACTGTTTCAACAATACTCGCTGTATTGCAGGGAAGCTGCACTCTCTGTTCTTATTTGATATAAATCTTGATATTTCTGCCAACTTTTGATAATATCAATTCAAAAAGTAACCAGCAGACAGACAGAGACATTCAATGATTAATGTAATCGATTGATGATTTTTTTCTATTCCTAATCCCAGTCAGTACATAGCTATATAAGTTTTAACAGTCAAATAGCACTAAAACCTGAAATCGAAAATAAAAGAATAAATCCGGAGTCTCCAGGTAAAAATTGGAGAATGCCCAGTCTAATTCTTGTGGGTTTCCATTTTGTGTTCCTTTTGATCGAGAACGACGACACAACTCAGGAGATCGATTTTACTGCAATGCGGCAACTCGACTTTAGTTTCGGAAAACTAATAAAATGTAATTTCAGGTATTAGTTACATTACCATTGGATTATCAAATTGGATATGCCTTAACTTCGAATACCACTTCAAGAATCGGATTAAATCTAATAACGGTAAAATTTAGAATAAAAATCACCAAAGGAGCACAGTACGAACTGTGCCGCAAAGTAGAACTACTTGGACCTATATTTTCCAGCTTATACATGGTTTATTTCAGCATAAATTCATAAACACAAAAAAACGACCTTGCGTTCCGTTAAAGGAATACATAGAATGTGGCAACAAATGCGTAAACAGCATTTTGGACAAAAATCCATGTTGGTGAGTATGGTGAATCATTTGCAGAAACAAAATGCTGACCATCATGGCATGTCCTCAACAGGTTACCCTACAGACCAAGATATGCAAATGGACATTTCCTTCAGCTTTGCAACAATTCCGAAAGCACGTTACTTATGTACAAAGAAAACATACACGATAGTATGGCTTTGACACCCGTGGTCGACTGCAACTGCACGAGAAGTTGTGAAAACTTGCAGCTTGAAACCAAATTTGTATTGGAAGGTGATAGCAAACCATTCAGTTCGTGGTACTTGGACAAAGATCACATGACCATGTTGATAGAACGCTTGATCTATGATCTGATTAGCTTGTTTTCTGACTTTGGTGGAAATCTAAGTCTTTGGTTAGGATTTTCTTCCCTTTCGTTGATCGAATTCATTTGGGTCGTTGCAAAATGGTATAGGATAAAGCCCATTGGCCACAAAAATCACTTGGTAAGAAAAATTGAAACTTGCTTTAAAAACAGTGAAAGAACTTCAACAATCAAAATGGCAACCTCGCGTTTAAATTCATTGCTGTGGATCCTTTATGTTTGTGTTTTTGGGTTTGGAGGATTTTTGGTTCAACAAAGAATTCGATTATTTGTGAACAAACCCATTCAAAGAAGCGTATCGATAGAAGATCCACCAACCATAACTTTTCCAAACATTATCATCTGTGGCGGACCACACAGTGAAAGTTTTCTCAAAACAAAAGAAAATTATCTAAATCACCACCAACGGAATAATACAAAATGCAATATTGATATGTTGGATCTTGTCAACTGGAAAGGATTAACAGTAAATCAATTGTGGAATCTCACTTATTTAGAACCAACGAGTTTGGATATTATCCAATTGATTGTAAGTAACTTTAATGTGCATCTTTTTTTCTCCATCGAATTCTTAATGCAGTTACATATGGCAGAAAATTTACCACTAGCTTTGACAATGTTTTCTGGTGCTTTGACGACCAATGAGAACGACGTAACAAACTAGTCATCGTTCGTCCAACCAATCTCGAAGCGCATAACAAACCTCATTTGCTTTCTGATTGGTGGCTGTAGGTGGCTGCATTCACCATTTCGATAGTGCACGCTTGTCCTTTTCACTGTCTGTTGTGGGTTTTCACAACCAAAATACAAATGACATTTCGATCCCATTCAAACTCTTCATGGTCGTTTCTCTGATTTTCTGTCGGAAAAATCTCTCGTAAAATACACCTCACGCTTGAGTAATTGTAAAATAATTAGGTCAGCACTCATCTTTTTGACAGATAAGATTACTCGTGCCCTACGGGCACTCATGATCTTATGAGATAAAAAGATTTATGCGGACCTAATTTTTGATAATTACTCGGTGTGCTCGTATATTACTACTGACTATTTTTAAGACGACACATACGTTTTATACTTGTGGCTTCAGGAGGCCCAAAGTAGGTAAAAACTGAAGCCTTTGCCAGATGCAAACACTTTTGAAAACATCAATCTAAACACACCATATTTTTCTAGAACCCGTTTCCTGGAAAACTATTTGATGTTCGAACAATCAACAATATGATAAGTCCGCATGGAACTTGTGTGAAGCATTCTTTTGGTAATTTTTCAATTTTCAATTACCAAAAGAGAAAAATAGTTAAATAAACTTTATCTGATTAGGTCCAATAAAATTTCGATTATTCACCATGTTTCTTGAAGTCATCTTCGAAGAGTACAGTCCGTGCAAACCAGATTTTACATACGTAAATTTTCAAATTTACTTTATTTCATTAAAACCAATAATACCTTTTTTCCATAAATTAAAATACTCGATAAAGTTGGGGAATAAAGCCGATGTTCGATGTAAGCTGTTTGGTGCAGATGCGAGGCAGGCAGGAAAGGTCGTCATTAATTATTCAAACAAAAATGGACTAGTTTTTGCCAGGCCACTTGTCTCAAAGTCACTGTGATTGCGTTGCGGACACTGAACGAACCGGTGTCCCGCCTTGAGACAACATCCACCAGGTGGTGTTGCTAACCAGTAGGGGTCACCTGACCACTAAGGACAAAATGGAACCGGAAGTAGATTCTACGCGGTTTTCCTCAGGGACCCCAAGAGAAGAGGACAGCACTTCTTGCATTACTGGCAATGTAATGGGTCACATGTCCGCGCACGCAACATGGACGTGACCTAGACGGTCTTCAAAGTCCGGTTGACTACCGGCAATGAATAGAACAGACTTGGCGCCCACGTGGTTTTTGCTAACCACGTGGTTGCCAGTTGACGTGGGCTGTGTCATGGCAACCTGGCGCAGGTTACCAGAGATTAACTTCTAGACAACACATATAAATAAAGGCCACTTTACAAATATAGTTTCTAGTTGAATCTTCTTTCTACTTAAATGAATAGGCGTCCATTGCCACATTGGTGTTCCCACACCACGTGGTAACAGTCCGCCTGTCACACCACAACATTCAGTCTTACGTTGCATCAAACAATGCATCTAAAGTTTAAAAAAAAATTTTTTTACAAGATTTATTCCAGGACTGTTTGCACCACTAACGTTTTATTTCAACCGCACATGTAGAAATGCATTTATAAAATCTTGCAGTTCAACATGTTTTGTTGTTTAAATGTGGTGTGCATTGGAATAAGCAATGATTTCGTTACTCTTAGGTGTATGTCATTGCAACTGAAAACCCTAATTTCTCAACGGATTTTAACTCTGCTTTGCCATCTTCGTTCGGCACTTCGACTATGATTACCAGATTGAATGTATGAAAAACTATAAAACATTTTAATATTACTTTGACAGACGGTTAATATTTATAATTTTAGGCACATTATCTAAATACCAAACATAAGCCATGCACTGCAAATCCAATAGATTATCACCACTGTAAAAGCCAGTGCTTAGACAATAAGATAAAAAGCAAACAAACATGCAGGTGAATTGAAAATTGATATCATCAGTATTTTGTGCTTGAATCGTTTCTGTGTTTGTTTATCCAACAGTATGCCATTTGCCATCAAGAACAACATTGCCTTCTGCAACTCTTCAGCAAAGGCCAAAGCAGTAAGAACCTTGTACTACAAAATACACACAAACACCGATATTGCGAAGGAATGCAAATGTCCATCACCGTGTAAACAATCCATCTACAAAATAAACGAATTTAGTTTTACATCGTTGGTACCAGATACAACGATAGTAAACTTTGTTTTTCCTACCAATAAAATAGAAATTGTTTTTGAAGAATTTAAATATTCATTTGTTGCCTTAGTTTCCGATATCGGCAACATTTTTGGTTTAACCCTTGGTGTTTCTGTGTTAACTATCATAGATTTCTTGCACAAATCAACCGTTTTGTCAATCCATAAATATTAGAGATTTGGCAATTACATTTTTATATGTTCAACTTATAACTTATAAATGGCACGTTATACTAGGCACAACTCTGACTATATCTTAAATTTAAATCTGTAATAACTAATCATGTAGTTTTCATGCAGGATGTCATTAATTCCAAATGCCAACATTTACTATAATTGTTACTTGTAACTATTCTATTTCTCTGAACGTACAATAGACGTAAAGTTATGGGAATTGGACAAAAGTATTCCTTTCTCGCAAATTAGTAATCATGCATTGTAATATTGTTGCAAAACTAGTGTTCGTAATGATTTCAAAATTACACAAATGTTTTTTTGTTTGCACATTATGTGAAAAAAATAAAATCACTTTTCCTTTGAAATCTGAAAACAAGCATTCCTTATTGAGTATTTTGAGAAAGAAGTGGTTAAATGACTTTGTTTAAATGGTGTCCAAGTTTACATCCGTCTGCTGTTCTTATCACTTTTTTCTTCCTGTTGTGCTTGTTCAGCAGATATGCTGATTGCGCGCGTTAGATGGCAGTAGTGAATTTCGGCAATTAAATATCCTACCGAAGTCAGTATGGTGCATAGCCTAATTTATGGGATACTGTATGTATTCAGATTGTAAAGAATGTTTGTCCAATGGATGAAATAAATTTACTGGTTAATTATAATAATACTTTCTGAACAACAGTTGCAGTTTCGTAAAGATATATCGATTTTCAAAGAAATTGAATTGATTTTCCAATGATCTTCCAATGGTCTTCCAATTTGTCGTTAATTATTTTTTAAAATTTCTTTAATAAGTTCTGGATGGCTTGCTTTTGTTGTTACATGACAAAAATTAATTACAACGTTTATTCAAATTAGGTCCACAAACTAGTAAATGAAATAAATTGCAATACATTAAACACTTTTTTTTTTTTTGGCGTACATACTAGGGAGTTTCATTAATCAAGTCAATTTTGTTATAGAAAAAATATGAGCTTTTATGTTCATGGTTGTAGAGAGGATCATATCAGAATCGACATCAAAATTACTCATTTTTTTTACAATTCCATCAAACGATTGGTAATAAGTTACATCAAAATTGGTCAGGCATTCTCTAAACTCTTTGCCCAAACTAAAACTTAAGTATGAGTAAAAATTCACTTTATACCAAAAACTTTTTCTCAGTCCATTCAACAATTCAAGTAGTTCAGATAGACACATATCATAACTATTGTAATGTATAGTTTTCAAATGAGTATTACCTTTTTTAACCCACAAATCATTCATACATTTAAATAGATTTGAACAGCAAGCGGAGAAGTTTTTAGAAATTATAAATTCTATAATTGAAAGACTATTGATACACTTTGCAATTACTTCGTCGTTGCCTGGGTCAAATGTAACAAAAAGTTCAAGGTTTATACATAATAGTTGTAGATTTTTGAATGCAGAGAAAACATTCATCTGATACAAGTGTATTTGATATGGATTGAATCTTATCATCACACTTCTAATACTGTTTAAACCACTCCATGTTGGATGGTTTGTTAACAAATCATTTAAATCAAAGATGTCACAATCCAAATGAGAAAGTTCTATTCTAGTTATTGCTTCATTAGGCAATAAGCAATAAGCTCCAAACTTGTTAAAAAATGAATGCTTGGAAACAAAGATACAATCGTGCATTGCCAAGTATTTGTATTTCTTAGTTCCGTTATTAGTAAGATTGTTTAGATTAATGGTACAACTCATCAAGCTCAGTTTGGTCAATTCAGTTGAACAAGCAGCAGCGCGGCAAAAGCCACTCATATTTAATTTCAATGTTCCTATGAGGTGCAAGTGTTGAACTTGATTTCTTTCAAGCAGTGCCATCACAATTTGTTTCTCAGATTTAGTTTTGATTTTCACACACAAATATTGATATTTAATTTGGTTGAATCTTTTGTTTGTTCTTATTGCACGTAAAAATTGTTTGGAATTCTCTTCACTGTAATCGACACTACAAGATTCGATGACTGATGATGATGCAACAAAATGTAGGCATTCGTTTAGTGTTCCACCAAATGGAACTGGGGATGAAAAGATTTGTTGTATTTTGCAATGAATATTCGAATGTACTATAAAGGTTTCACCTACAAGGTATAGTCGCAAACGCATCTCGTTTTCATTTGTGACAAATTCTGAAGATGCAACTTTTTTAAATTCAATTGAGTTAATTTTACCATATTCGATTCCATATTTTATCAGTTCTTTGTATGGTCTTTTTCTCAGTAAGCTCTCATTCCTAGTATACTCTGCAGATAAATGAGACGGAATAAATTTTTTCAAATATTTGCTGTTAATGATTGAATGTGTCAAACATTCTGCAATAAGTTTCAATGTCAACTCAAATTTGAAAGAAAATAAGTAGCCGTGTGACTCAATTTGGCACAACAAATAGTCCAAATCATCTTCCATCAGATTTGCAAGAAAAGGAAGTAGCAATGATGTTCCATTGGAATCAAGAAAATGATTAACAATACGGTTTAAATCATTTCTTATGGGTGCACGTTTATTGGATTTAAAGTTCATCCACACTGAAAATGCAGCTACAAATTCCAATATTGACATATGGAATGCCTCATAATGCTTGCTTGATTCCTTAAAGTAAGTTATTTCTGCATGATGGATCAAAAATCCAAATTCATAAATCTCTTGCGTCAATTGGTCACAGTCAAATTTTAACTGATTTTTCAATATCTTTTGGAGACATAACATTCCAAACTCAACCATACTTTTCTGAATATTATTCAGTGCATTGTTGTAACAAAACATATCAAATTCCATGTCAATATCCAACCCACGTTTTACATAACTGTGCTTCAAAACGGAATTCAGCAGTTTTTTGTAGAACTCTGTTTTTGTTTCGAATTGTCTGATGGTTTTCTCTTGTTCTAGTATTACTGGTACCAACATCAGAAAAAGCGGCGAATCAAATAAGCCAATCTGAGATGATAGAGCTTCTAATATATCATCAACAATTGCTTCTGGAATAAATTTGAGTAAAAATTGCCGCTTTGCATTTAAACTTTTAACACCTAACGTAGATATTCTAATGTCTTCAAAACTACTTTTGTTGGGTATTCCGAATAATTGCGTTTTTTCTTCAGCTCTTAACTCGAACAAGCCAGTTCTGCAGAATACAACTGTTGTCGCAGTATCGTATATTTGTTTGTACAGTATTTTCACAATCTCATGTCGTTCTGTTACAGGCACTTCATCTAGTCCATCGAGTATGAATACTGTATCCTGCTCGTGATCATTTACAATTTGGATAATACTGGCATCGTCTTTAAAACCAATGTGATTTGCAATTTGTACAATTACATCTTGAATACTTCTTTGTCGTAATTCTCGAAGAGGTATAAAGAAGGCAATTTTAAAATTCATGTATTTCTTGTTTACTGCCCAATCGTACGCTAGTTTTGTCGCGATTGTTGTCTTGCCAAATCCAGGTTGTCCGTCCACAAGTATTCTGGTTGGTTTTATGTTGTTTACAAATTTGAATATGTCTTCTATTTCTATTGATTTGTTTAATTTAGTGATTTGGAGTTTGACAAAATGTTCCGCAATCGACAATTCGTGACCTTCTTTTAGCCAAGCAATTTTAGGTAAAGCTAAACCACTATAAAAGTGCTGTAGTTTTCTCTTAAATACGTCGCAAAGTTTGTTGCCATCTCGGCCATTTACACAACAGGGTCTGATGTGCTGTATTGGCTCACTAGTAGATGCTGTAAGCAAGTATTACTATTTTACTACGTAAATTTTTAACGTTTCTAATCACTAACCTTGTTTATCTGGCTTGGAATTAGATGGGTTGTTTTGTTTAAGTTGCATATTATTAAAAACCGAAACGTTTTTACTATCAAACTGCATGGATACATATCCACTGCCACTACATTGATCAGTATTGTTCTTTCTATTAGCCCTATTTACGCCTGTAAAATATTTAAATATAGATTGTTTTGTCAGTTTGTCATGAAATTAACGTACTTACCGTATACCTTTTTTTTCATATTGTAAATTTGCTGTTTGTGATTGCTTTTCTTGAAAACTGTTTAATCTGTAAGAAATTTTACAAAGTTAATCAATTGTTTTTGTGCTAATGCTTAGGAGAGACTTTTCACACCATAACTTCTTGTTGGGACTACAGAATATCCTTTATGTGCAAAAATTTCATAAGAATGCATAAAATTTACTAAATAAAATCACAGAAACGCAAAAAAGACTGGGAAAGAAAAAAAAAAGCATCTGAAATTTAGCTAATAACATGTCACAATAATAGTGCTTATAAAGATTCACACATACCATAATCCAAACACTCATACTTAAAACAAACTCCAAAAAATTAAACTGCCAAAACAGCAGAAATCACATGCCAAGGTGATCTTTAGGACTTGAACCATTTTTCCTTTGGTATTAAAATTTAATGCTCAGTCAGCAAGGTTCTTTTTGCGTACCAACTCGTCCATGTAGAAGTGGGAGTCCACCGAATGTCTAATCCAAAATGTCTAATGTCAAAAATCTGTTGAGACTATTTGGGAATGGGCTGTTGTCTGTGTAGATTGAGATTATCAAGATAGAAGACACATGTGCTTGTTTTAAGGGTCAAACAGGAAGTAGTTTTATTTACTCATTTTGCATACATGCAAATATGATAGCGCCCTCATTTGAGAACAAAGTCAAACAAATTCAACAAAATCAAACGATGCCTAATGCCAAAATGTCTATTAAAATCAATTTTTTTAAATTAATTGTTTTATGCTACAAACATAAAAATCATACACGTCACCGACTAAAATGCAAATGGCGATCATCTCGAATTGTAGCCATTTGTCGCCATTCATTTATTTGGTTAAGCAGCAAATACAGTGGCATTTATATTAATCAAGTAACATGATTGTTTTGACACAATAATGTAAACAATTGCTTTGGTTTGATTCAAAGCTAGAATACATTTTTGGACAATCACGTGTCATTTATGGCGTGAGTCTGTGTTTATAACTGTAAAGGAAAAGTGCTTCGACATACACATTTGACACTTTCCACTACACTATTTATAACATAAAGCAAAATATAATTAAAAGAAAAAATGCTTACCGTAAACTGTGTGTGTATCATTAAATAATATATTATCTAAGATTACATAATTGCTATTTTGTTTGCACATTATGTGACAAAAATAAAATCACTTTACCTTTGACATCTAAAAAAAAAAGCTTACCTTATTGAATATTGTGAAAAACCAGTTAAATGACGTTCCTCAAATGGTTTCCAAGTTTACGTCCGGTTGCTGTTCTTATCTCTCTTCCTTTCCTGTTGTGCTAGTTCAGCAGATGTGCTGATAGCGCTCGTTAGATGGCAGCAGTGAATTTCAGCAACCAAACGTCGCACTGAAATCAGCGTAGTGTGGTGCAAAGCCTAACTTATGGGATACTGCAATACATTTAGATTGTAAAAAATGTTTGTCTAATGTATGAAAAAATATACTTGATCAAGCAGTACGATTGCCATCAGTTTGGACTCAAATAATAAAAACAGTGAAAGCGAAATAAAAAAAATTAAATACGAAAATTGAATAAAATACGACAAATGGAATAAATCCAATAATTTCATAGATTTTGTAGTACCTCTGACAAAACCAACAACATTTGTTGGAGATATTTTTTGGACTGTCATCATCAGTTGGCGTTCTGAAAACACGACTAAATACTGCATGGTTTGTTTAAATGGTTTCCAAACGAGGAGTGGTTGTTTGTCCGTGTGCAGATTGTGAACTGTGAGTAATGAATTTATCAACAAATTATTAAACAGATAACACCTCCGGACGTTTTTAATAAATAGCCGTAAGATAAAAAAACATTTTAAAAATGTATTTTGTTTAAATTTATTAATATTTTTGTGTAAAACGTGTAAAACGTGTATAACGTGTAAAATGTGTAAAACGTGTAGCCCCGGTGGACAAACCGGACGTTTCTTCAGCGTCTGCTACAGGGGGTCACTCAAAACAAGAGAAATATCCTAATTGGCTTACCCAAAATGATAGTTTGGCCACAGGATACTACGGAGTTGCGTCCAAAACAAAAAAATCAAAAAATCTTATAAAAACACTAAAATATTATTTAAACATTGCAATTTAGTGCTTAAAACTTAATTTTTATTCAATTTAATTTAACATAAAAAAAATATATGTTTAGATATTTATGTAGGATCATTATTATTAGATTTTTTGATTTGACGGAAATTCTATTTTTATGCGGCACAAGATCGACTCTGTGCGGCGGCAGTCAGACTTAAACTCCATCCGACCAATTAGCGGTTGTTATCCAACATGACCGCCAATCGCCGCCAACAGCTGCGCGCATTGAATTCTGGGATTACGCGCGCTCCTTTCTGATTGGTCACACAAGCGTGTCTTTGTTCTTCTCGGCGGAATGCTGTGAAATCAAAAATTCATTTATAACAACGAATTGAGCCATTCTACTTAAACATGGACTACGCATTATATGCCCCCTCACTCGAACACGCGGCGCTGGTAAAAATTAGCGCAATGTTATGGAAAAATTGCCTTAATCTTTCTCGGTATTCCTATGATGAGAGCGTTTCTGATGAAGACGGTTTTGAACACGAGGTTCGCCCAAAACTCGTGCTACAAATTTATTCAAAAGTGGACGGTTTGGGTTTACCGCCAAATACGAAGCATTTGTTACGCACAGTCGTCAAATTCATGGGAAATGAACAAGTAAGATTTTTCACATCGCGTTCTTTTTGCTATTGTTTACGAGAAGCAGCGTTGCAAACTAGATTGTTCGAGTTTCTAAAATACGTTAAGTGGACACCCCATGGGACAATCGCCGAAACGGAAACGGCGCGAGAGTTATTAACACACGGATGGTTCAGAACACTCGAAAGATTCAACGTAGCGTGCACGTTTTGCTTGAAAACCGAAGCGGAATTATTTTGGCAACAGTCTGCCGGTGGTTTCATGTATAATTACGATCCGCCCTTTCCTCATGCTAACATAATTGTACGCTTTTGGTGCCACGTAGCGAACGGCCACGGGCCAGTACCCTTTGACCTCAAGCTCGACACGTTGGGTTTATCGTTGGACGTCGATAACGTCAGTGCTTTGACGTATTTATGGTCGATATCTACGGACGTTGAAAAAATCAAATATATAGAATTTGGTTGGAATCGTATTGATCATTTCTTTAGAAATACCGACCCGGAAGTTCGTATAAGACAAACCGTTTACTTTTTATTGTCTCAAATGCACAAGGAACAATTTGACACGAATGATTTTCTTTCAAAATACGCCGAAATAATTTTAATGCATTTAGTTGCGGATTACTTGTATGTAGATTTATTTTTAACGACTGCGAGGCATGTTTGGGCTAAATTAGATGTTCGGATAATTGGACGGCTAATTAAATTAACGGCGAAACAGATATTGGAATATCCCGACGATGCCAGGTTTGAGAAGTGTTTTAAGAAATTATGGACGAAAGCTTCGTCCAAGTCAAGAAATCGATTTTTTCGAAGCAAGAAGTACAATAAAAGTTCATTTATTTCGTCAATAATAGTTTCGTCGACCCCACTTTAGAGTGGTTTCACGTTTTGTTTCGACATGGGAATCTCATAAATTTTGTTTTTAACAAATTAGACTCGAATAAATAATAAATCTAATTTTAATTAAACATATCAATTTTGTTTTTGTTCAAATGGTCACACTGAAGGGATTAGCAGAGCCGGTAATAAAGAGGTTGCAACTTAAATTACACGAAGAGGTAGCCAATCGCAAAAATCGCGTACGAGATTTTTAAATCTTGTTGAATTCCTGAAGATTTCAGAAAGTATTTTTTCAAAGATGTTGATAAGATTTTATGGATTCAGAGATTTGTAGAATTTCAAAGATTTGATTTTACGGATTTCAAAGATTTGATTTTACGGATTTCAAAGATTTGATTTAACGGATTTCAAAGATTTGATTTTACGGATTTCAAAGATTTGATTTTACGGATTTCAAAGATTTGATTTTACGGATTTCAAAGATTTGCTAAATATTTCAGGGATTTGCAGTGGTTTGATAATTTCAACCGATTTCATTATAGATTTTCCTAGATTGATTACGTTACAATTTATAAGATTTTATAAATTTTAAAATCTAAAAACTTTAGCATGTACAAGATTTACAGCATTGGCTACGGCCCCAAAGAGTCTGAGTCAGTGGAGCGGAAATCAGAAGCGCGCAATTCGAATACCAAACTCCTCTGATTTCTCATCAGAATACTTTGGTAGGGTAGGATGCACCACCAACGACGATTGTGTCTATGTATTGTGCCACACCAGATGAGAGAACCATCAAAGTTCCGTAAATATCAAATGATCCTGAGAGCATCGATAACAGAACAGTAACTATGATATCTCATGTGACTATTGAGCTTTAATCTCACAAATTATTAAACAGATAACACTTCCGGACGTTTTTAATAAATAGCCGTAAGATAAAAAAAAATTTAAAAAAATGTATTTCGTTTAAATTTATTAATATTTTTGTGTAAAACGTGTAAAACGTGTAAAACGCATCTCAAGTGGAGCCTCGGTGGATAAACCGGACGTTTCTTTAGCGTCTGCTACAGGGGGTCACTCAAAACAAGCGAAATATCCCAACTGGCATACCCCAAATGACGGTTTGGCCACAGGATACTACGGAGTTGCGTACAAAACAAAAAAATTAAAAAATCTTATAAAAACACTAAAATGTGATTTAAACATTGCAATTTCGTGCTAAAAACTTAATTTTTATTCAATTTAATTTAACATAAAAAAAATAGATGTCTAGATATTTATGTAGGATTATTATTATTAGATTTTTTGATTAGACGGAGATTGTGTTTTTCTGCGGCGCAAGATCGACTCTGTGCGGCGGCAGTCAAATTTAAACTCCATCCGACCAATTAGCGGTTGTTACCCAACATGACCGCCAATCGCCGCCAACAGCTGCGCGCATTTAATTCTGGGATTACGCGCGCTCCTTCCTGATTGGTCACACAAACGTGTCTTTGTTCTTCTCGGCGGAATGCTGTGAAAACAAACATTCATTTATAACAACGAATTGAGCCATTCTACTTAAACATGGACTACGTATTATCTGCCCCCACACTCGAACACGCGGCGCTGGTAAAAATTAGCGCAAAGTTATGGAAAAATGGCCTCAATCTTCCTCGGTATTGCTATAATTATCGCGTTTTTGGTGAATGCATTTTTGAACACGAGGTTTGGCCGAAACTCATGCTACAAATTAATTCAAAAGTGGACGGTTTGGCTTTACCGCCAATTACGAAGCGTTCGTTACGCACAGTCGTCAAATTCATGGGAAATGAACAATTAAGATTTCTTACATCGCATTGTTTGTGCTATTATTTACGAGAAACAGCGTTGCCAAATAGATTGTTCGAGTTTCTAAAATACGTTGAGTGGACACCCCACGGAAGAATCGCCGAAGCTGAAACGGCGCGAGAGATATTAACACGCGGAGACGGATTGTTAAAAAAACTCGAAAGATTCTACATAGCGTGCACGTTTTGCGTAAAAAGCGAAGCGGAATTATTTTGGCGACAGTCTGCCGATGGTTTCGTGTATAATTACAAACTGTACTTTCATCGTGATAGCATAATTATACGCTTTTGGAGCCACGTAGTGAACGGCAACGGGCCAGTACACTCTGACCTCAAGTTTGGCATGTTGGAATTCTCGTTGGACGTCGATAACGTCAGTGCTCTGACGTATATATGGTCGATGTTTACGGACGTTGAAAAAGTCAAATGTATAGAATTTAGTTGGAATCGTATTGACCGTATCTTTAGGAATTCCGGACCGGAATTTTATATAAGACGAACCGTTTACTTTTTATTGTCTCAAATGCACAAGGAACAATTTGACACGAATGCTTTTCTTTCAAAATACGCCGAAACAATTTTAATGCATTTAGTTGCGGATTACGTGTATGTGGACTTATTTTTAACGGCTGCGAAGAATGTTTGGGCTAAGTTAGATGATCGGGTAATTGGACAGTTAATTAATTCAACGGCGAAACAGATATTGGAATATCCCGACGATGCCAGGTTTGAGAAGTGTTTTAAGGAATTATGGACGAAAGCTTCGTCCGAGTCAAGAAATCAATTTATTCGAAGCAATCAATACGATCAAAGTTTATTTATTTCGTCAATAATAGTTTCGTCGACCCCACTTTAGAGTGGTTTCAGGTATTGTGTCGACATGGAAATCTTATACATTTTGTTTTTAACAAATTCGACTCGAATAAATAAAAAATCTAATTAATAAATCTAATTAATAAATCTAATTTTAATTAAACAAATCAATTTTATTTTTGGTCAAATGTTTACACTAGAGGGATTAGCAGAGCCGACAACAAAGAAATTGCAACTTAAATTATAAGGCATCCGAAGGGGTAGCCAATCGCAAAAAACGTGTACGAGATTTTTAAATCTTGTTGAACTCCAGAAGATTTCAGAAAATATTTCTTCAAAGATGTTGATAGATTTTATGGATTTCAGAGATTTGTAAAATTAAAATTTAAAAAATGGCAGAACCTTTACTGATGGTCCCTGATGGCCTACGAACGACGTCGTTTTTGCATTTTCAAGCGGTATACGCACGCTTAACGTATCAGTATTACATACAAGTTTGTATAAATATATAAACGCAACAACAAATTAATACATTTCATCTAAACATGGAGTACCAACTAACTGTTCCAACACTCCATCGCGCAGCATTGGTCAAAATTGGCGTCGCCTTGTGGAAAAGTGACTTGAATATATCTCAAACACTCCATAATAATTTTTCCTGTGATCAACACGTGTTCCAAAACGATTTTTGGCCAGAAATAGTGTTAAATGTTTGTTCAAAAATGGACGATTTGCAATTACCGCCGATCTTGAAACGTTCGTTGCGTTCAATTATAAAATTCATGGCAAATGAACAGCGCCAATTCTTCACGTCGCGATCTTTCATTTCACTCGTTTGTCATTTCAATGCAAATAGATTGACCGGGTGTATTCGGCACGTTGAGTGGACGCCCCACGGAAGAATCGACGAGACGGAAACGGCTCGGGCGCTTTTAAAACACGACGAACTGTTCACTCGAGACGAAAGATTCAAAATCGCACTCGCGTTTTGCGTCCAAAACGAAGTGGAACGTTTTTGGCGACAATCTGTCGATGACTTTGTGTATAATTACGACTGTCATTTCCCTCGAAATTGTATAATTCTTCGCTTTTGGACCGATGTCATGAACAAAATAGACGGTCACGCGCCAGTATACGCAGACGTCAAATTGACCATGTTGCGTTTTTCTTTGCAAACCGATAACGTGAGTGCCGTTAAGTATTTGTGGTCGATATTTACGGACGAGGAAAAAATCAAATTTATGGATTACAGTTGGAATTATTTCTCCAGGACTTGTTGGATTGTTAACAGCATCCGAATTCGACGAACCGTTTATTTTTTATTGTCGGAAATGCGCGAGGAACAATTTGACACGAATGCGTTTCTTTTCAAATTTGGCGCCATCACTTTAATGCATTTGGTCGGGGATTGGGTGTATGTAGATTTCGCTTTAATGGCGGTAAAGCATGTTTGTGCAAAGTTGGAGGCTAGAGTTTTTGGACGGTTAATCATTTCAACAGCAAAACAGATGTTGGAATATCCTGATGATGAAAGATTTCGAATTTGTTTCCAGCAATTATGGACGAATGCGTCGTCTGAATCGAGAAATTATTTTCTGCAAACCGAGCTATGGTAAGTGGTTACGTTTACAATCAAATAGAATGTGTTGAATTAATGTTAAAAGATGTAAGTCAACTGGTTAAAAGTAATTTTATGTTGCGATATTTATATGTTCCAAGTGATTTACGGTGATTTACATATCTGACTCACCTTGTATTTGAGTTTTCACAGCTGTGAATTAGTTGGATCATAAACCAAAGATAACATGGAGTCGTCTCCATGTGTTCAGACTGTTTGCATTCTGGGAGGCTTTTCTGTACAAAGTTTTCAGTCTGAAATTAGATGTTCTAAACCAAAAATAAAACCTGTATACCAAAAATAAAACCTGTATACCAAAAATAAAATCTGTATACCAAAAATAAAACCTGTATACCAAAAATAAAACCTGTATACCAAAAATAAAACCTTTATACCAAAAATAAAACCTTTATACCAAAAATAAAACCAAATATTCAATATTTTAGACCAAAAACCAATATTTTTATACTGTAACAGTTTATTTGTTGTTACTGAGGAAAACCCACAATGCAATGCGTGACACATGTGACTGCCTTCAGCAAATCAGAGCACAGAACCACCTATCCATAAGAAATAACACATAGAGACGTGTCCATGTTATCTTTGGTTCATGGTTGGAGGCGTTGTTATATTTTTTATTACGTGTAAACTTCTAATCATTTACACGAGATTAGTATAATTACATACAAAAGTCAATTGCTAAGTTCCTAAAAAAAGCGTGAACCGTTGAACCCTCCGGACAATACTTGCACATGCACTTAACCGTTTCTTCAATCTGTTGATTAAAAAATATATAAATAAATATTTAAACAGATAAATTTCACTTAAAGTAAGTGGAAAATATGTATACTTTATCTGGAGTTTGTGGAATGCCATCACAAGGAGAGAACCTTTCTCTAAATCTTTCTTTGTTCTACAAATAATTAAATCACATTCAACAATCAGCAATTATAATCAACAATTGCGGCACTCACAGTGGGAAAAGTTTTCAATAACTCAATAAACTTTTCATAATCAAGTCCATTATCCTTATTTAACTGCGTAAAAATGACGTAATTATAAGTTTACATTTTAAGAATTAAATTGAATTGTCTTACAACGTGCATTTCTCTCATGTGGCATAGACGGTAACTGTAGTAACAACTCTGTATGATAGAAAAACAGAATACAACCAAATACTAACTCGTAATTAGCTTTAAATTACATCCTTGTGGCTGTGCACTACAGAGGCTAATTCCTTTGCGCATACTTTGTGAATCGACTTTAGCTATAACAATAATATTTCCATATTATACATATAATTATGTATTCGAAAAGTAAAATAATACAACCATGTCAATAGCTAGCTGAGGATTGTAGCACTCCTAAAAAATAACATTAAATTTTTGAAACATTAAGTAATTCTAATTTTACTGTACATAATCCTCTGCTACAGCAAAAGTGGACGCAGCAGCAAAAAGCAGAAAAACGGCCAGCAGCATGCCTGTGATGGTGAAAGTAACAATAAATGGGAGTGTGTTGGTTGTGATAGTACTTTATATTGCTGCATATGACCTTTTCGATGTTATCATATTTTCAAAGAGCAAATATATTTTTATTTGCTACTTCATTTTATTCCATCTGTCTTTAAACACTTGATCTATTTGCATTCATTCTGCTGCTGTTAAAGGCGCTTTTAGATGCTGACAATGCAGGAAGTACGGCGACTCGATCTGCCGCGACCTCAATTTACCGCGACCAAATTTTGTTTTTAGTTCTGTATCCATGTAACGCGAACACCGCAAAATAATTATTTGTTGCGCAGATTCATTGTACACTTTTACACTTTTCTGAAGCAACATTTTAGACCAATGTTGTGACGGTTATAAACCGTAGTTATCGGTAGGTAGTCCTCAATTTGAATACCAGATGGCACATTTGCGCCTTGTGAATCCTAAGTCTAATACCAAGTTATATCACCAATCTCTCGTCTACAGTTTAAGCAAAGCAAAAAGCGGTGAAGCAGATTTGGTTATCAGATTAGAAATGAGCTCAGAATATTCTAGCTCATTGCAAATTGACTCGAGACACATGCACAGAATGGGCAAAGGTGTTCCTAGGGGCTCTGTGCACACTTAACAGTCGCTGGAAACCGTTAAGTCTGCACAGCATCCAGGGCTCAGTATGTATGCAGAGTGTAACGGTTGCGAACATCTGGTTAAGGAGAGGAGTTGGCGTGTGCCACCCCTTCGAGACTTTAGGCAATTTTGCTCATTGCTGAGCAAAACGATATTAAATAAATATTTAATAAAATATTAAGGAGAAATGGAGTGAAATTTTCAAAATGAGTTTTAGGTCACCACATACGTTTGAAAATACATTAAATATATCTGGCCCAACCTGTGCTTTAATTGA
>JAQFXT010000921.1:0-23258 GCA_034683725.1 Strigamia crassipes | reverse complement strand
TATCAACTAATTAATGTTTTTACATTGTTTCTACTAAGAATCAATTAAAACCCCACTCAGTGCACTTGACCTTTAAATGATTCGGAACTTAGCTGGTTGATTTGAATGTGATTTGGATGTGATTTGATGAAGTAGATCGATAATTTTTTGTCTTTGTAGATTTAGCATGAATTTTTATGCCACAATGATTTTGCTACAATTTTTTTTACTGTAGGGATGCTGAGGATGATACAAAAAAATGAGAGGTGATCAGCATAAATTGACCAATGAAAAGAATTTAAATGAGTTGCACTTTTATATAAATAAAAAACAAGCAGATATTTAAGACCACAAACAACCAAAACATTTAACGCATACCAACATAAAACTGATGAATTCAGTTTTGACACACTGAAAGCAGACTAAACCGGTCAACATTTCGTAAGATTGAGACAACCCTCAGAGTTAAGTTGACCAGATCAAATGACACCAAATTTACATTCAAAAGTTGAAGTTTAAATGTTGTTTTAAAATGCTGTTGAATCTGAACGACTTTTCAAACGCATCTGGTGATTTCAAAAACATATTAACAACGTTCAGCGTCCATTTTGTAATGGTATCACAATCTAATTAAATGGTTTCAATATAATTACTTTCCCTTCCAAAGATTTATGAGCACTAAAAACATTGCTTTACTACGGAACAAAACACAAAGCTGAAACGATTCGTCTACTGGGTGGAACAAAATCAACGGATCACGAAAAAGAAGCTGAAATTAATAAACCCTATCCATTCACACACAATTTTTGGCAATGAAACCCACAGAAATCTGGCATCTAATTAAATTAATAAAGAAACAAACTACCCTAAAGCTTTTATAATTTTGTGCGTATACATTAAATATGCAGTAAAAGCGCTTTCGGGGTAATAAAAACAATACGCTCATTGACCTCCTCCATCATCATCAAGCTGTTTGCATCGCAATCATCAGGACAGTTATCTGTTCTCAGTTTATTATTGAATAAATTTAATTAAATACCAAATATCTGCCCATGTGTTAGTCAATAAATCCTGTCCATCCAGATAATTTGATACTTTACGAAGTTTACGTTACAGAAGAAAAAAATGTAACAACATTAATATGCAAAAGTGTACTGTCTAGCTAGATAGCTCAATCAAAAAATAGATTTTTACACATTGAGCTCATTGGATTTGCTACCTGGCACAATCATTTTTGTAAATCCTTCCGTGTGATGTCCTGCTAACTTGATGAACGTTTATTTTGCTTAACTCATCTTAAACAACGATAACGTAAGTTGCGCATGCTCAATTAAACAATCATTCAGAACTCAGGTGCGTTAGTAATACAGTGACTCAAAAAATTGTTCACATAATCCATACATTCCCATTCAATCGAAATTAAAAATCAATAAATGCCACAAATCATTAATGATTTATAAATTATTCAAATGTGACATGCCATAGCTGCATTTACATGTGTTTGCATACGCCAAAATCTTCATTGTTTAAGTCTTACACCATTACTTTGAGAGCATTGGAGCATGTGAACAATTTTTTGCTGCTCCAATGTGAATGATTTTTGCTGTTGGAATCACTGTTATAGTGCAAGTACATTCAAAATTGGAAATATATAACAACATTATGGTATCCCAAACTTACCGCAAATTTACATGCAAATTTACAAAATATTATATTGCGATTACCATGTTATTGTCAAACAGCGAATTGAATAAACGCGAATTAAGTAACAATTGACTAGCCGCGAAAAGTGATTTATTTTTAAATTACGGTAAAATTAAGCAACTTAGAATTTCCTAAGCATGAATTGAATAACCGCAAAGAGTTATTACTTAGAATTTCCTAAGCGCAAGAATTTACCACTAGCTTTAATAATAATCCCTGGTGCTTTGACGACCAATGAGAACGACGTAACAAAACGGCCATCGTTCGTCCAACCTATCCCGAAGCGCGTAACAAACCCCCATTCGCCTTCGGATTGGTGGCTGTAGGTGGCTGCATTCACTATTTCGATAATGCACGCTCGTCCTTTGCGCCATCTGTTGTGGATTTTTACAACCAAAATACAAATGGCATTTTGATTCCATGAACTCTTCATGGTCATTTCTCCGATTTGCTATTGGTAAATTCTCTCATAAAATACACCTCGCGCTCGGGTAATTGTCAAATTTAGGTAAGCACTCATCTTTATGTCAGATAAGATTCGTGCAGACCTAATTATTTGAAAATTACTCCGCGTGCTCGGTATATTACTACTGAAAATGACTTATTTCTTATTATTTTGGCCGAAAGACAATGGTACATCATCCTGTTAACACACTACAGTTGGTGTTTTTAGTTTGGTTAGGTTATACGGTATTTGACGACGTGTTGGTTTAGGTCAATTTTTGCAACCGAAAGTATAATACCGTAAGTGCATTCTAAGTTTTTTTTTATTATAGATTATGGCATTTTTATAAACCAAATAGACACAGCCAACAACCATCACTACAAACTGCCAAAACAAAACCACGACTCAAGTTTTGGTTATTGAAATAGTTTGTATCGGATTTTGGTTGCTGTGAAACATATTTTACATTATTGATTAAACGCGAAACGTTTCGCATTTAGTCAATTAAATAAGGAATTTAGGTTTACTTGCCACGAAATTTAATTCAAGTTATTGATTGGTCGCAATTGACTAAACCCGAAACGAGTATTCGCGATTAGTCAATAGAATAATAAATTTAAAATTTACTTGCCGCAAAATTTAATTCTATTTCTTGATTGGCCGCGTAATAGTATTACGATCCCAACATTGTGTATTACAGCTTTCTTTTAAAAATTAGAATTCATCATGCACCCTTTCTCATTGAACAAAACACAAAATGTTCTAGCATTAGTTGAAAAATGGATTTCTGTTCAAAAAATTGCTACATAAGTCAAAGCTAGCATTGGAATTGTGTCTAAAATTCATAAAACATATGTTTTAGATGCAAAAAAACCAAAAGCAAATCACCCATTAACAGCCACACAAGAACGAAACATTGTTAGGGCAGTTACACCAGGTTGCTAGAGATACAGCTGTTAGTGCGCAAACTGATCTTGCTGAACATCAGAACACAGTTGCTAATGCTCAAACTATACGAAATGTGTTAAAGAGAAATAGATTGAAGTCATCAGTCAAGGTTAAAAAGCCCTTATTAACAGCTCGTCATAAACGCCTCAGAATGGGATTTGCCCAAAAGTACAAAGACAATACACGATTGTAGAAGGGTTATTTTCTCAGCTGGAACAAAGATTCGCCATTTAGGAAGAGATGGACGCAAATAAGTGCTGGAAAGCACAAAAATCAGATGATTACAATAGTAAAACATGGAAGTGGTTCCTTAATGATTAGCGGATACATAACTGCTAATGGAACAGAAAATCTTGTTCGCGTTGATGAAATAATGAATGCAGAATTATATTTCACTATTCGAAAAGAAGATTTGGTGGAAACATTAAAATACTAGACGCTTAAAACGAAAGATATAGTGTTTCAACATGACAATGATCCCAAACACACGGCAAAAAACTTATTAAGAAATGGCTTCAGGACTAGAAAATTGAAGTTTTGGACTACTCCCCCCCCCCCCCTCCCCCTGCAATCTCCCGATCTCAATCCCATTGAAAATTTGTGAGATTTTTTCAAGAGGATGTTGAATGACTTCCCAAAAAACCCAGCAAGTATTCATAACCTATGAGCAAGAAGATTTGGGACGAAATAAGTAAAAATACATGTCTAAAGTTGATTGACAGTATGCCCCAACATACTTCTAAAGTTCAAAGGGCAAAAGGAAATCATAATGCTTTTTCTGTCATATCTTTTTTGTTTTTTTAAATTTTTAAAAATTGTTTAGTTTTTCTGAAAGCTCATGGAGCTATTTTTGCTAAAATTTAAAATATTTCCTTTCTAAAATATCATTATAAATTTTTTTTTAGCCAATAAAAGATACTACTACAAACATTTGAACAATTTTTTGAGTCACTGTAACTATAGTTGCGACCCGTGCAAATGGGTTCTGTTTAATAAAACACCAAAAGAGCAAGATTAGACCAGGACAATTAGTAATATCACTAATAAATCATTTACTTCTCTTATTTTTATTCATTTAGGCAAACTTTAAGCATTTGATTAACTAGTAGAGAGTTTCATGCAAGAGATTATGAATCCATTTTTTAGATTAAATTATTTCCAAATAATAACTCATTCAAACTGCACATGTGCAAAAATCAAAATCAAGAGCTACACCCCAAGAAAAAATAATCCTCTCCAAACTAGCGTAAATTTAAAAAGTAAAGATTATTGCAAATGCCGCCTGATTTGATGATCTACCACTTCAACAGTTCTGCACGTAATATTTTTCAAACTGTCACGAGCATGTGTTTTCATTTGGTTTATGCGTGAGAGTTGTCGCGTATAAATTAACACCCGCGCAGTATTAGATTGTGGTATCGTTAAAATTTTGTGATTCTGTTACCTTTATCCCTCCTAGTAAAAATTTGCATTTTTGTAATTGCGACCAATTTGGTCAGCTGACTTTTGATTGTAAAAACCCTAGTTTGGAAATAAAAACACACTTCCGAGTTGGAATGAAACCGTACTTTACGCTGGATTTCCGACTCTAGCCATGAAACATCACATACCTAGAATTGGCCTTGATACAAAGAACCGCGTCTTTTAATTACCGGCTGAGACCTGATCTCCTCTGGAGAGGGTCAAACCTGCATACAATTACCATCAACCAGGGTGCAAACTTGGAATCCTGCTATAATATAAATTTGTTGTTTCAACGAAGGACGCCCGCGACTGACGGGGGGAGCCATTTCAACGGAACTGCCGCAAATATTTAAAAATTGTGCAATCGAGCGCTTTTTGTGACAAAACTACTTCAGCAATCTAGAAAAACAATTGTTAATTACTTCATAAACAGTTTTCAAGTGTGTAGCACTGGTCACTCTAGTACTGAGAAATGATTGTGCAATAACAGTCGTAGTTCAATAACGACAACAGGCCAAGTGGATTGAGTAGATAAGAAGTGCTGACTGATCCGGTTTTGTCCTCACAATAAGACAAGTTCAGCAGCTGGTCCAAATTAATGCGACTATCCGCCACAGGTTGGACATCGGATGAGGCGGATGTTTTAACCGACCACCTGGGTATTATATTGACCTTGTGGGACTTCCGAGCTACAATATCACGATCGATGGGCTGATTAGAGAGTGGCGCCTTCTAACCCAACCATAATGAAGACCAATATCGTGTTTCCTTCATTTCTTAATGTGCAGTGGCATCCATCTAACCAGTGGTTAACCAATGAAACACGTTGGAAACAAAATCAATGTGTTGATTTGCGACAGCACGATTGAAAGAAATTAGAGCACTAACCTAGGTTTAGCTTGTCAAAGATTTATGTGAAATTTTGACAACGCAAATGAAATGATAATAATCACTGTATAAATCAGCATTATCCCTATCACTAACTATCGAGTTATATTTCAGCGTTAAAGCACTCAGCTATCGTAGAGGCAATCAAAAATTATTTAAACAGGTTTATCTGACTTAAACAGGTCTAAGATAAATCTTTTAGACCACTTAAACTATCCCAAAATTTATGTTTCACTTCAAAACTGTACATCTGAGGATTCTCAGATTTATTTTATAGTAATTACAGTAAGATTTGCATAGAGATAAAAAGTTAAAAAACTAAAACTTTTTATTTTCGGTTGCCATACTCATGTACCATCCTTTCATTGGGTGGGGTACTAAATTAGTACTGAAATTTTATAATTTGTACTTTGTTCTTAATCAATTTCAGTGAATAACACTAAATTTGTAGGAATAATGATGGCACGGATTTATAATAAAACTACTTGGATTTTATTCCACTAAAACTAGACTTGACTAGCGGTCACAAAATGCGTAGAAGGAAGTGACGTCACAGTACTCGCTTCCTCTCATTTACATATATCGCCATCTAGCAATCAGGTGCACCAACAGACCCACAACATCGAGATAGAGATATTGGATCCTTGGCGACATTTACAATACAAAACTAGACTGCAAACTCATGAATTGTGGGTAAAAAGCTAGCAGCAACAGGAAGCCTCATGATCAAACTTCGCTTTCTCTTCCTGTCAATGTTATTTCATATCAATTTTATATCATCAAAATAATATAAAATTCAAAATGTGCAAAATTAAATTAAATTTGATGCAAGATGATAGTGAGAATGATGAAACATGAAGTTGATAAACACTAATTACGTCACTTCCTGCCAACAATATCTCCTCCTCCTGCGCAGTCCAGTGTATTTACGTCTGCAGTATAGTTTTTATGCGTGTTGTAATTTAGTCAGTGAGTTTTACGAGTAAAAGTCACCCAAACACAATTTTAAAAACCCCTTACAGTTCTCATTAACTTGTGGTAATCCATTTTTCACACATAATCCTGGCCTAAACCAACCGTCACCTTTAATACTTTAATTTACCAGGCAAACATTTGTGAAACAAATTCAAATTATTTTAATTAACCAATAAAAGCCACTGTAGCCCAGTAAACCCGAGAACCACACCATACTCGGCCTTCATTCCACTGCACGCATCAACGCAAATTTTGTATTACAATCCTTAAACAGGAGGTTAGAGATTTTAACGGATGATCGCATGTGGTGTTGCCGGTTGGCGGTTTGCCGATCGGTGTTTTTCTGCTACAGCTGGTGAAAAATGGTTCCTACAATGGGGGAATGCGAATCAAACCATAAATCACAATCTGCCTGCAACTATATAATTGGAGTTAAATGTATTAAAGGAAGCCAAATTAAGCGAAGCCTAAGTAATTCTTCCATTGGAAAATTGTTATTCAAATAAACTTATATACATTTAACTCAAAGATTTTAATAATTAATGATGACTAAGTGCTTTTTATTTCTTCTCCTTTTATTTCTATTAAATTCCGATCCATTAATGGCAATTGCAAAAATTAATTCTGAAAAAAATCTGATTTGTTATTTACATTAACACCCAAATTGAAGCTAATGGAGAATAATTTGAATGGATGCCTTTTATGCTGGGTTCCCACTTGACTGAAACAGAGCAGTAAGTCTTTGTTTACTGCTCATTTTTCCACCTGCTATGACGTCACTACTCTTTATATCAGTAGAAGATAGTAAGTAGACTATTTCTATTTTTTTCTGTTGCAGCAAATAGCGAATCAAATCACTTTCTATCCAATGTAAGAGACTACCAGTAACCCAATAACAGAAAAGTTGAATTTTCAGCTCTGAACATTTTCTGTTACAAAAAACCTTCTGGGAACCCAGCATTAGCCAATTAGGAAGCTTCATATGCCACCATTAAATTTAAATCTCGCCGTTACACGAAATGATTTTGATTGACTACAAGCAAACAACTTTCACTGCAAGGTTCACTGCGTTAAGCTTAGTACACATAGCATTGTTCCGTGCACGGAATAACAACTTTCCGTGTGTGGTGAAAATTTCTGATTGTATGGTACACACATTTTTGTGGTACGTGCACGGAAACATTCTAACGCACAAAATTTTATTCTTTCCTGCTGTGATGGTGCACGGAAAACATCAATTGTTCCCGTACATTATATGATAATGCATTTTCAGTAGTAATATACCGAGCACGCCGAGTAATTGTCAAAAAATTAGGTCTGCACGAACCCTTTTGTTTGATAGGATCACGAGTGCCCTTAGGGCACGAGTAACCTCATCTGACAAAAAGATGAGTGCTGACCAAAATTTGACAATTACTCAAGCACAAGGTGTATTTTGTGAGAGAATTTACCAATAGAAAATCGGAGCTACGACCATGAAGAGTTCAAATGTGATCAAAATACCATTTGTATTTTGGTAGTAAAATCTCACAACAAATAGCGCAAAAGACAAGCGTGCACTATCAAAATGGTGAATGCAGCCATCTACAGCCACCAATCCAACGGCAAATGGGGTTAGTTATGTGCTTCGGGATTGGTCGAACAAACAATGGCCGTTTTGTTACGCCGTTCTCATTGGTCGTCAAAGCACCAAGGAACATTATCAAAGCTAGTGGTAAATTTTCTGATTAATTGTTACCAGTGATGTTTTTTTATTCTTTTTTTATTCTAATGCTGCCATTTTTTTTTAGTACCGTGCAAGAAATGTGTGTACCAAACAATTTCTGCGCACGAAAAAAAAGACGCACAGGCAGAATCATTCCGTTTGTTGTGACAACCTGAACAATCAGATTGAAGAAATATTTGGGCCCAAAAATGTTATTGAAATTAACTTCTACCTGACATAAATTTTATATTGCTACAGCCCAGGGCTGACTCAAGGGGCAGGCACAAGAGCCAGAAGCCTAGGAGAGCAAAATTTCAGGAGAGGCAAAAACTAAAAAAAAAAAAAAGACCTATTTTGATTTTTCAACATCCCTGAATTTTTTGGCATCCGAAAAAGTCCGAAAAAGTCTTGAGCCGGCACTGAACTAGCCTTGTGTTGCATCTGATGTAAGCACACTGTGAACCTACCATCACAGTTAATGTCGCAGTGAGAAAGCAAAAGCAACTCGTTTTATTGCTAAATATTAGAATAGAACTCAAGGCATTTAAGTACATAAAAATAGACAACTGAGAAAAGGACTAACCTGATGACAATCTTAAATCAAAAAATTCTTGCACAAAATTCGATTGGCTCTCGCAATCATCAGTCTGTAAGAGCCAATAGAACAATCAGAAAACTCCTTATGCTGTCAAAAGTGGCTGGACTGTAAAATACAAGTGTTTCAATTGCAGTGCCGTGCCTGTAAACGATATACGGTCAGCGTATAAACTCCCCATTCGCCACCATATTACTCCCCACTTTTCGCGCCTCCAAATTCTGACACTCGACAACCTCCTCCTCGCCCAGGACCTTTCCTCTCTGGCAGATGCCCTAAGAAACCCGTCCCACCCAGCCCACGCTATAAAAAATCAGTTTAAAGCAGACACCACCACTCGAGCCACCAGGCGGTTAAACTTTGAACACTCGACCCACATCTCATCCTATCTCTCGGCCAGCTTTCCGTATCGCAGCTTCAATTCCTGGAATGCTCTACCCTTGGAAATCAGAGAAGACGTCTTCTCTTGTGCTGCGATCCAATGCGGTCACCACTGCTCTCATTTTCGGGAAAAACTAATTAACCATATCCTGTCAAACCAACCTTAACTGTACCTTACTCCCCTGGAGTACTCATTTCAATAAATAAATAAATAAATAAATAAATAAATAAATAAATATACAAATATAGTACTGATGGGCAGGGACCAAATTTGCAACGACAAAATTTGCAACCAGTTTTAGGACTGTTGCAAATATGCGACAACCAAATTTGCGACAACCAAATTTGCGACGACCAAATTTGCGATTATTTAATTTTAGGTTGCAAATTCGCGAAGTTGCAAAGTTGCAAATTTGCATCGCGACATGTACAAGTTCTGTGCATCGCAAATATGGGAAATGTCCATCGCAAATTTGGGACATTCTTTTATTACAATTGCAAATTTGGGACACTCTTTTATTGCAATTGCAAATTTGAGACAGTCTGTTATTGCAATCGCACAATTTGAGACACCAATAATTGTAACAAAAATTGGCTATCGCAAGTCTGGGACCATTATAAATTAAATAAATTAAATAAATTTTTAATTAAATTAATTCATCGCAAATCTGCAACGTTGCAAATTTGGGACCAAAATAATCGGTCGCAAATTTGGTCGTCACAAATTTGGTCCCACCCGGTGCTGATACCGCAGTACTTTTTATTTGATACCAAGTACAATGTACCGTATTACTCTGCTTTAAGCCACATGCCGATCTAAGCGAATTAGCAACTTTCAAAAATTTCCACTCTATTGTTCGCTTATACCAGCATGCCGGTATAAGCGAACAACAGAATTCCGTTTGTTCGATAGTGTAGCTACCTCGGCCATTGTTTAAGTATTATTAAGTAACGCTTTCTAAACGATTTTCAAAAGTTTAAAAACATTTTGTTGCCATTTACTAAGATTTTTGAAAACGTTTTGAAAAAAAATTTGTACTCATTTACAGCTGCATGCCGGTAAAAAACGGAGCTTACCGGCAGTCTAGTAAAATTCATTTTTCACCGGCATGCGCCTTAAAGCGGGGTAATACGGTACTAATAATGCCATACTTTTCATCTGGTACCACGTACCATAAACCGGTATTGCCATACTTTTCACCTGATACCACCAACCACCCAACAGTCATGCCATACTTTTCATTCGGTATCAAGTACCAAGTACTGGTAATTCCATAATTTCCATTCGGTACCAAATATCAAGTATTGCGGCACATCAAATCTGCTACCAACTACCGGTTTCCCTTTAACAAAACTATTTGCTATTATTAAGCGAACTATTCTACAGTGAACCACTAGTTATTCTTTAAAAGCAAATCGAATCGGATGCAAAAGTTTTCCAAGTAGAGGAAAAAATATCCCCAATGTAATTGCGGAACTGAAGTAGAAAAGAGCTTTATTTCTTAATCGAATGCCGTTGTCTACTCATCAGCTTTAACAAAACTCAAACCAGAAAGCTTAATGGACTTCTCTCTTCCCTTCTTTCTAATCAATTGTAAAACTTTGCATTTCTTTTTCCACTCCAAACTTTTTTAACTCACTAATTCTAATAAATTTTACATCGAGAAAACTAAAAACACTAGCATAATGATAATGTTTTTAAAACCTATTCAATAGCTTTAAAGCTGCTTCTTTCAGGATTACTACTGCTTAAATTACCACAACTTATTAATTAAAAATTATCTTCACAGCGTGCAGTGTCTCCCTGAGGCAAAATAGCACCACAAGCAAATAATTTTTTGGCACCCTAAAGAACATTTTAAAAATGTCACGTGAGAGTTTAGTGGTGCTGCCATACTCCCAAGAAATAAAAGCCATCAGTATGCATGGGGCACGTAACCTAACATATACCGTAAATTTTTAGACCAGGGTTTCTCACTCTGGTAGGTAAAAACCTACTGGTCAGTAGTCGTCCTTGGTTGTAATAGCAATAATAGATAAAGATGATTTTTTTTTTTGTTATGAGATGACTATTTTTGGATAATCAATAAATATCACTGAAAATACAGCTGAACCTCGTTATAATGAATCGCAAAGTAGTCGAGAAATCTGTTTTGTTATAAAAATTCGTTATAGCAAATTACAAAACTGATTTTTTTTTTCCAGCTCTGTAGCTGGAAAGAAATTCATTTTTAACGTAAAAAACATTATTCATTCATACAAATGATGGTTTTTGTTTGAATTTAAGTTGTGACAGTATTTTTCAAATAAAAATTTTATTTTTATTAATTTTGAAAATCAAATTGTCTGACACATTGCATGTGGACAAGTGAGGCATGTAATTAATTTTCAAAATTCGTTATAACAAGGGATTTTGAGTATTAGAGTGTTCATAAAAACTTTTTCTTTATAACTACATCATGGACAAATGCACGAATGCATGCAAAAAAATTTTTTCACATATTTGGTTATAAATGCATATATTATGGAAAGTCAAAATAAATGCATAAATGCATATATTGTGGAAAATAAAAATAAACGCATAAATGCATATTTTCGATGCATAAATGCATATTATAAATTTCAATTCTACACAAAAAAAAAAATCGCATAAAATACCAAAATTTATGACATTTTCCATGAAAAACAAAAATTCTAATTTTTTGTTTATAGTCTGTTTCACAAAACTCATGACAAACTCCCATTGGCTATTGACCTGTCCGCAGCCATTACATCATTGTTGCACACGCACAATTGAAAAGTAGTGCAAAAAATGCGCTTATTCGCCACAAGAAGATGCTGATGGACAATAGCACCAATAGTGACTACTTTTAGAAGCAACCTTGACCGGTTAGCCCCATCGAGGTTCAGTTTTGGTCCCACTTTTGGTTCCAGTTTCTAATTCTTTTTCTGGCTACTTTAAATATGTTCAATTTTAAATATTTTTAAGATTTATTTTTATATTTATTTCTACGTGGTTAATACTATATTTTAGAAATGTTTTAGTGAGTACTAAACTGCCATTTTTAAATTTGACTCTTCCTTATTGGTTGAGAATGATCACATGATCAAGTTATATGTATTCTTGAGCTTGTGATATGCCCAACCAATGGGAGTTTGTCATAAGTTTTGTAAAACAGACTATAGAATTCAAAGAAATAAACAAAATTCTGGATTTTTGGTGTTTTTAGCAAAAATTATCTTAACATTGAAGAAGTGATAAAAAAAAACCTTAAAATCAGTGATTTTTAACGTTTTTTGATCACTTCTTTAAATTCTAAACCAAAATAAACAATAAAAATGACATAAAATCCCATTGTCACAATAATTTGCAAAATACACACAAAAAAATCCAATATTTGATCATTTCTTTGCATTTTCACAATAATTTCCAAAATACAATAAAAAATTCCAATTTTTGATCATTTCTTTGCATTTTAATTTTTTAAAAACATTAAGTAATCTCAACTTTTAATCATTTCGTGGTATTATAATCAAAAACATTAAAACATACAAAAAATTCTAATTTTAGCCATTTCTTTATTTTTTTATTGCTTTTTATTTTTTTTATTGCATAAAATTAAATTTTTGGTGCATATTTTCCTATTTATTTTGCACAAAATGGTATTTTTTATGCACATTTTAAGTGCATAAAACAATTTTTATTTTGCATAAATGTCAAGGGCCTATTTATAACGAATAATTTATAATATCAAAATTCATTACATCGAAATTTTTTAACATGGTGTTCTATGGTTAACCAACAAAGTCATTAAAATAAACTCATTATAACAAAAATTCATTATATGGCGATTTGTTATAACAAAGCTCTACTGTAATAAGGTATTCTAACCCTAACCTGTCCTAGCCTATACTTAATGCCACAAAGATGCTTTGTGTCTCAAAAAAACTCCCTTGCATTCAGAAAATGTAAACCAGGATACTTTTACCTGTCAATAGGAATTTTGGACCAAAGCATTTTCCCCTGTCAATAGACACTTCATTTAAAGAAAGTGGAAAACTTTGAATATTCTTGGTCATATCCCTGAGAATCCAGATCCAACCTAGAGAAGTGGCAACTCTAGCTTCAGCACTGTGCAATATTGCACAATATACAAGAGAAAAGAACCAGTCATAGAATCAATCATCGAAGTCCCTCTTTATGACAGCACAGAAATGCAATACGCACTACAATTCAGTCGCCCTGATTTATTAGCAGTGTCCTTGATTAAGCATTGCAGCGAAATAGACCATTACACAGCATTAGCTGCCACACCTGAATGAGCAAATGGTATCATAACCACCCAAATAATGTTAGGGATTAAAATTGACCTGTTTATGCAGTCGGTAAGAAGATATCCATCAACACCTACATTTGTGCAAAATTAAATTAACAAGTAAATATTTTTTTTTTTTTAATTTTGTGTAAAGATTTTTATTTTGCCACTAAATAAATGGAGTAAATGATCGTATCTGAATAAATGCACCTGCTAAACAATATTAACAAATCAACAACCATTTTAAAAAAAAAAAAAAAAAAAAAGAAAAAAAGATGCACATCGGTTTTTGTAGCATGACATAGTTTATTCCCTTTGGTATGTTGTCACTAGTAACAGAATGACAACCGGAAGTTGAAACATTCGGTAAAGTTAAATACAGTACCAACCTAAAAAAAATCCTTTAATCACCCAACCTGGGTCATTTTTAACCCCAAGTCAAAAAAAAAAAATTCAAACAATCTATGAAAATAATTCCTATTTCATTATTTCATTATTATGTTGAAATTTGACCAATTTGTTATTTGTTGAAAGAGTACAATAGAAATTATTGAGATTGAAGTCAATAGATACGAGTAAAGAGTAAACAAAAAAATTTCATAAAAAAAAATTATTTTAATTTTTTAATCTGTTATCTTTTTTTATTGTTTGTTATTTTCAGAAATTTTCAGAAAAAAATTCTGATTAGTTTTGGAGAAAAAAATTAAAAACACTTCTGTGAATCTAAATTGACGTTTTCAGTTCCACAAAGGTGCGAGATGGCGCAAGCGTATGGTATCTCACACAGTTAGTACTAAATTAAGTTAAAAAAAAATTTTTTTCTAAAAAAAAGATTGAATGCACTGTTAATATGTTATCAGTCACTTGGAACTGGAAAGTGACAAATACATAAATCGGCTGATCAAAAATTTGAGATAAACGAGTGAGAAAAACGAGCCATCTTTATTCTTCTAATAGAGTAGTCGTAACGTGATAAATAAAGCATGTCTCCTGTAAGAGTCGGTGATTAATTGGTGTTGCTCATTGCACTTTGCTTGACGTTTTGAACTACGATCTCTTCGCGGGGCTCATACATTTATAACGACAGCATCAATGAATACAGCTTGACATTGATTTATATTCACAACAAACCAACCAAAAAAAGATCTGAATCAAACAGTTTTGGCATAAACGATTCAAAAGATTTACCCCTTTGATTTAGCATGAAAATCTAGGTCAACTGATCGTATTTTAGGAAAGACGTGTCTGCTGCCAAGAGAAAATAACATGGTATTCTAATCTAACCTAACCTGTCCTAACTCATCCGAAATGTGGCAATGTGTTTTCAAATACTCCTTTGTAGGTAGAAAATATGAAGCAGCATACTTTTACCTGTCAATAGACATTTTGAATCAAAGCATTCTCCCTTGTCAATAGACACTGCAAAAATTAGCAATCAGGAACTGAGTAGATAACTTATCAAAATCGTCAGGAAAACCTAATAAATATTGATTTCAGTCGTAGAACAGCACAAAATCTTTGCATTAGGTGCGTCGTGCATTCAATTCATGAAGAGAGAGAAAGTCACTTTTCTTCCTTTCCTTCCTTTCAGACGCTTTTTACGTCATAATTAAGAAAAGTAAACAAACCTTGGAAAGTGACTTTCAAGAAAGTAAATCTCGATCTACTTTACTGACTTTCTTTGTCACTTTCAAATGATGCGCATGCGCCTATGACACACAAGACGAGTTAGATCGGCCGCCATGACAGCCGAAACGACCAATGCGCATGCTTTGCCTTTTGTGAATTGGGTTTGTTCATTCAATTGTCACTTTTTTTAAAAGAAAGAAAATTAAAGTCACAATTTTGCACTAATTTTTCCAACTAAAAAATTCTTTTTCACGTTACAATTTCATATACTGTATAATTTCTCATCCAAATTTTATCGACGATTTATTTTGGCAAATTACACAATTTGCAGCAGGTACTTTTCCGTTATAAAAACCCCCGCTATGCCAATAACTTCAATAGAAGAGTCAATAGTCTAACAGAGTTGCTGCTATAACTGAAAATAGCACAGACAATCCAGTAGTTTTCTACGATTTTCATCATTGACAAATGTTTGGGATTAGCAACAAACTCATTCGGCACCAATTTGATTTCTTTGCTTCGTTTATATCATTTTCTCTTTCGGTTGATTTCAGTTTACAATAATAAAATTGAAAGAAAAAAGCAAGAATTGTGCCTATTTTTCTTGAAATAAAACTACTATACTTTCGGTGATCATGTGACATGTTTAAGGCAAGTATACTTTTATAACCATAACAAATAAATTCACCCGCAACCTAAATTCTTTTTTGTTACACTAAATACAGCACAAAAAAAACAATAGGTGCATTCAATCTTGAAAAAGTGAATTGACTTATTCATCTGAAATGACTTCTCTCAACAGGATATGAAGTTTTTTGCATTATATCTCTGAGAAGTCAACTTACAGGAATCCAAAGAAGAGGATTAAAATTAATTCTTTTTGAAATCACTTCTTTGACTTACAGAAGTGACTTATCTTCTGCATCAGTGTTACCATTTGTTGTGGTCCCAACCTTCCCTCGTTAATCCTTTAATCCCCTTTCTCAAAATGAAATAGGAATATTCAAACATTTGATTTAATAAGTGTGTTCAATCGAGAATTTACTTTTTTAAGTCACATCTATAAGCAATTTAAGAAGAATTCAATTTATCTTTTCAAAATTAAATGCACCTTATATAATTATGAAGAAAAAGTACCTCCGGCAAACAGTGTATCATTTATAATCAATGCTTTAACCAGATATAGTCTAAACTGACGTTGGCAAAGACTTTATCTGCATGTTGCTAATGGATACAGTCAATTCTTTTCTTTGGCATGCTTTTACCCTATACAGAACGAGATGGTCGTATGGTGTAAGTCAATCAGAATTTAAATTGGTCTGAAAGGGGGATTTTGGAAATGGATAGAATCCTATTACAGTCAAGTTCTGGAGACAGTTTGAAGTACCGCACAGTATAAAACTCGGCCAAAAAGCCATGAAATAGTCAACTTTAATAGTGAACGCATTCATTTAGTCATTTAAGTGAGTAGAAATCGCTTATTAACATGTAAAACAGCCATGCAAGACCACATTGGCCAGCCACATCACTTTCTGTGGCTGCAGACCTCGACCTGGCTAACAATGTTTGGCATTTCATTGATTATATAGCAGATTGTTACAAATGCAGAATTCGTCTTTAACCTAAACATTAATGGGTTCCATTAACGGAACAATTTTCCAATTGTGCAATTGTCAATATTTTGCGTCGAAGCAATTATCACTTGACTCAACAATCGACCAATCTTGTGAATAATCACACAATCGTTTTTTTTTTGTGCTGTTGGTCAATAAGTCATGTGATATCCAAAGAATCGCGCATGATTATTGATAGGGCTCAATAATGTGCATTTGTAGGATTTATAAAAAATTGCAAGATCGTTGAATTAAAAAAAACTATTTATTCAAAAGTTATTATAAGTGGAAATTAGCCAAAATGTGTTTCACAAATACCCAATTCCGTAAGACCATCTGGGCAATTATGTTAATTCTCTTAGAGCACTGAAGAACTAGAAATGACAAATAAAACTCCTAATCCTCACAAAACTGCAATTGCAATGCAGCAAAGTGCAAAGCCTTGCAATTGAGAAATTATTGAAATTGAGCCAACTGAATTTTAATATAAACAATTTTATTATTACTGTATTTTTATTTTTTAAATATGATAAAAATTTAAAACTGGGTCAATGAATCAGATTACAGTAGGTAAAATCCGAAATGGAAGTTCCTCGGCGTCGTTTACACTGTGCCAATATACACCACTCACTCGTGCTATTGTGCACTTCCTTTCCATTGACTAGAACCTCGAGAACTCGAGAAAAGAGTTAAGGGTCAATGAAAGAAATTTATAGTCTAACATCTCAACAGGGGGCGCCCAAATGCCATCGCAATGGGAATGTATTGCACATTTAAATGTCTCTTCACTTCACATACCAAAACATCTCCACTCATGTCTTTAAAAAAAATATATATATATATATATATATATATATATATTTGAAATGAAGAAAACGTGCTCATGGTGCACCGATTTCCTTTTCTCTCCCAAACCCACCTTTTGAAAATATATCCCTTTGCTTTATACTCCTTTCTCATCCGACACTATGCATTGCAGATACATAAAACATAAAAAATGGAGCACGATTTGTCGGTGCATTGACCTAAGACGTTGCATTTGCACTCATCAATCAATGACAGTTAATGGAAAGAACCGGCAACTTTTTTTTTTTTACGTGCCTCCATTTCCCTTCTTCCGTTCCCCGTAGAGAGATTCATCCTAGTGGATTATACCAGGCTAAAATTCAACTTAACCCTTGAACGTCGCAGTATTGAAGACATTTGTTCACTTTCTTCACGAATGAAACCTCTATTTGCTTAACCATAAAAACCCAGAGCAAATTTCAACTATAAAGTGATAAAATCCATTGTAGATCAAAATAAATCGTATCCCTAACGGACTTTATTGAATAATTCCCTTCAGATGCCGTATTTCTCCGATTAAAAGTCGTGGCTTATAATAGCAAATGCTATTTTTTGCTACGACCTCTAATCGAGAGCGACTTTAATTGTAAAGTCGAATCGTTGACAACCGAAGCTACTTTAAAAAAAATCTCTGAAGCCCAATCATCAAGGCCAAATTGTCGACAGTCAATTCTTAATATAATATTACATCGTGACACCGTTTTGCTTCATTTGCTCCACAACAGAGGTGTTTATATGGCGTAATGTAACACGTTTAACTGCAAAATGCAAATGGAAATTTTTTTTGAAAATTTACCGCTAGCTTTGACAATGTTCCCTGGTGCTTTGACGACCAATGAGAATGGCGTAACAAAACGGCCATCGTTCGTCTGACCAATCCTGAAGTGCATAACAAACCCCATTCGCCTTCGGATTGGTGGCTGTAGGTGGCTGCATTCACCATTTCGATAATGCACGCTTGTCCTTAAGCACCATCTGTTGTGGGTTTTCACAACCAAAATACAAATGGCATTTTGATCCCATTCAAACACTTCATGGTCGTTTCTCCAATTTTCTACTGGTAAAATCTCTCATAAAATACACCTCGCGCTTGAGTAATTATCAAATTTAGGCCAGCACTCATTCTATCAGACAAAAAGATCCGTGCGAACCTAATTATTTGACAATTACTCGGCGCGCTCGATATATTACTATTAAATATTAGCCGCAGCTTACAATCAAGAACAACTTGTATTCGAAATGATATTTTGCCACAACTTCTAATCGAGGGCGACTTTAAATCAAAGAAATATGGTATATCCTGTGCTATTTCCGTTGCACAAGTTAAATTCAAATGCAATTGACCTCGTCCGACGCCATTTACAAAATGTTGTTTCTTAAGATACCATACATGCTTTGATAGAACACCTGTACTCTATTAACAGAACCTAGATTTTCCTGGCAATTTAGATGTTGAATTCAATCGGCTTGGTCAATTTAACCATTTATTTTAGTTTTTGTAATTTACAATAATTTAAAACATGACTGAATGTTGGCATCAAGAAATATTATACTAGAATAATTAAACATTTGTTATTTCAGACTTAATGACTAATGTCCTGAATGGATTTCTATTTGTATTTTAACTCAACACGGTCATCATGGCCCCAAAGGGAGGATTCATGCTGCCAGTAATTAAGCCGTGCAAGGAGCATTGTGGGAGAAGACTGTCTGAAGACCCAACCTTGCATTTGCACACAGAAACAGAAAAAACAAAAACAAAGGTTAGTTGCTTTTATTGGACGAGGATGAAAAGTAACTTGAATTCCCAGTAGGTAACCAAACCACTGACCAGGATTAAAACGTAACCACCGCAATGCAGACAACTGCCAATAATATTATAAATATTTGTACTTGGGATCAAAATGACATTTCCCACGCGATTTACTGTCACCCTCCTGAATAACATCAAACTACCGAGTATTTTATAGCAAAACCACTCAATATTACAAAGTTACACAGTCCAGTTGACTGTTTTTCTCGATCCGCTTACCAACTAAGCCTCTTGTTTTAATTCTTTACCAAGTTTAACCCATATTAACCTCGAAACAGTTTTAAATCTAATCAAACGTCTGCACCTTTCGCTGCGAGTTTAATGTCATTTGTGTAAACCCCATCAATTGGATTTAAGTTTGAATTTAAAAAGATTGAATTGGATTTAATAAACTTTCGGATTAAGTGGATAATGTAATCATTAAGATGGACCCGGAATTTTGATCCCAATAATAATTCGACGCTGCCAACTTGTGGCAAAACATGTAATCCCAAACGTTCATAAAAGACCGCGTCCATCTCGAGTCAACTTTAGGTTTTTTTAAACCCTAGGTTAAAGCCAATGAGCCTAATTGCATTTTTCTGCAACATTCGGGCCGCCATAATGGGAGCGATATGCATAAGCGCGATTTCTGAAATAATCGCAGTTATTCATACCCTGTTAATGAAAGAGCGCGACGGTCGCGTTAATTCATTATTGTAGTAGTCGCATCTGCAAAAATGAAGAAACGCGACACGGTTTAATTTTTTCTGTTTTCATTTAAATTTTGTAATGGGCGCGGTATTCACAAGCGCAATAAATAAATAATTCGCGCCAACTATGAGTAAGAATTGGCGCGACGCACGATACGTGTATGCCGTACGAACGCATAAATTACGCACGGATTACGTACACCGTACGAACGTACAACTGAATTTAATATTAAGAATTTTATGAAATGTTATCGAGATTTTATTAAAATTTTATTGAAATTAAATTTTTACATAAATATTTGAATATTATTTGTCCTGTAGTTTATATAACTAAATACTAATACGTCAGTTGTACGTTCGTGCAGCATTCTTTAATTACGTTAGTTTTGGACGTTCGTACGGTTTACGTTAGTTGTACGTACGCACGATGTACACATACCATTTTATTTTATTTATTAACAGTCGTGCCAATTCATGCCGTGAGTCGCATTAAGTCATTATTGGAGCACATTGTTTTAGTGTTTCTTCCTTAGCGTGATTAGTATTAGTTTAGTTTATTTTATTCGCCTTTATTCATGCGTGTGTACACTTCAATTGTATCAGTCGCGCCAATTCATTATTGCAGCATGATCTCTTGAGTAATTGGACAAATTATGAATCGCGCCCATTATGTGGCCCCCACCCCCCCCCCCCCCACATTCTAAAACAATAAGTGCGTTCAATTTCGAAAACTATAAGTACCTTTTGTTACTTATGTTACTTATCTTCTTTATGCAAAAGAAAGAAAATGTACTTTTGAATAAATGCACAAATAATTTTTACTTTTGAATTATTCGCGCATGCAAACATTTAAAGCCTTTTTTACAGTTAAACGGCCTTTTTTACAGTTAGAACGGCCCTTTTATGGTAAAAACGACTCTTTTACGGTAAAAACGACTCTTTTACGATAAAAACGACCCAAATTCTAATTACTAACCCAAAAACCAAAAGAAAGATAAGTAAGTGACCCAATAAGTACCTTTTGCTTAAGTACCTTTTGGCACTTTCCTTTTGGAAGAAATAACGTTTTTTACGTCACTTCCGGTTTGCATAAGGAAGATAAGTAACAAAAGGTACTTATAGATTTCGAAATTGAACGCATCTAGTGGTTCTTCATCTTTTTGGAGTATGACACCCCCAAATTTAAAAAAAAAAAAAAAAAAATTTTTGTAACCATTATCAAAAACTATCAAAAAGAAAAGAAAGAGGAAGAAAAACTATGTAAGTTGCAAAATTTCTACATTTATTATAATTTAGTACAAAACTACAACTAAAATAAAGATCTATGACTTCTTTGTTTTTTCTCTTATCACATAACCACTTATTACATAGTAAATATTTATCTGAGATGGCCTCGCACCACCAGTTAAGAAGCGCTGTTCTAAAATGATGCAGTTGAACATCGTTATAACGAACCACAATATAACGAACACCATGTTAAAAAATGTCGGTATAACAAATTTTGATATTACGAATTATTCGTTTTAAAGAAAAAGTTTTTACAAACACTCTAATATCCTCAAGCCCTCGCTATAACGAATTTTAAAAATTAATTACATGGCTCACTTATCTACACGCAAAGTGTCAAAAGATTTTGCTTTTAAAATTAATAAAAATAAAAATTTTATTTTAAAAAATACTGTCAAAACTTAAAATTTAAACAAAAAGTCACTACATGTATGAATAAATAATGCTTTTCGTGATAAAAATGAATTTGTTTTCAGCTATCGTTATAAAAAAACAGATTTCTCGAGTCCCTTGCGATTGACAGTATTTTTGTTACAGTTACAATCACAAAAATAGCCTACACTTAAATAGTAGCCTGGTATAGCAATTGCTACATTTTAAACGACTTTTAGTCAAATTTATCTTCCTAGACCAGTCTAATTCACTGACTTTTTCAATTTCATTCGTCAGTAATTCGGTAAACAAAATTCCATTACCGGTTAATTTATAGATAATCCTATAAAATTCTAAAAAAAAAAACTTAAATTAAAAGAAAATTGATACACTCTACATTCTACAAACATTAATATGAAATAAATATGAATAAATGTATCAAATTAAAGCAAATACCATTTTTCTGGGGGCATTTTCATTAGTTTCAAAACAACAACGTGGGTGCTCTTAAGTTTCCCCGCGCTTCAAATTTAAAATTACCTCGGTCGCAATGCCTAATAAATAGTTAAATAGTTACTGTTCTATGAAATAAGTTTCTTTTCTGACTAGTAGATTTGTCTTGAGACAAGATTGTACCGTGCACATACACATCGTAATGACTCAGTCAATAAAAATATACTTTTCTATCAATACTTGTTTGATGAAACATCGAAATTACTTCTACTTTTCATAGATTTGATGCTCCTAATGTGAATATAAACAAAGTTTTAAATGAATGTTGTTTATTATGCCACTTTTTACATGTTAAATGACATGAAACACGCATAACAAACGCAACAACCATTCCAAGCATGGGCTAATTAACTCGGCCTAGAGGGACAGCTAAATGCGATGGATAGACAGAATACAAACAACGATTTTTACTTTTTAAAATCTAGTAAATTTCATCTCGTGACAAGTGCGCCGCTAAAAATAAAAATGGGAATGTCTTGCACATCTTTCTTAGCCTGTAGCATTTCACAAGAGCATTAAAGTCGTCATTTCGGCAACTACCAAGGGAGATTTTTAAAAATTCTTGATCGAACCCATCAATCTCTAAGATTATAAATAGCAACGTCAGCTGCCAAAGAAAAATAACGTGGCATTCTAATTTAACCCGTTCCTAACCCATCCTGACTCAGGAGATCTGGAAAACGTTCACGGAGTGGCCATTTTGATTCATTTTGTTATTCTTAAATGAAGATTTTAACCAAGTAATGATTTTTTAAGTCTAGAACTATTTATAGAATGAATTGAAGATGGAAAAATGTTTTTTTTGCCTAAAAATGAATTCTACGTCTAAAAATGAATTCTATGTCTAAAAACGAATTCTATGTCTAAAAATGAATTTTATGTCTAAAAACGAATTCTATGTCTAGAAATGAATTTTATGTCTAAAAATAAATGTTTTTTGACCAAAAGATGAAGATTTCTGCCTACAATTAAATCGTTTGGCCTAAAATAAACGTTTTTGGCCTAAAAATGAGCAGTTTTAGACCAAAAATGAGAATTTTAGACCAAAAATGAGAATTTTAGACCAAAAATGAGAATTTTAGACCAAAAATGA